>NMRB01002508.1:92530-102638 GCA_002633025.1 Notospermus geniculatus | reverse complement strand
AAAAGCAAAAAACCTTCTTAAATTGCAATTTATTCCCGGTTAATTCTTACACCTACTGGACTAATTTTTCGTTGAAAAAAAAATTATATATTTTGAAATGACCTTGGCCTTATCCAATGACCTTGATCTTTTCATTTATTGGCAACATGCCAAGAAGTTAGCGGGCATAATATGAGATATGGCTCCACCTTTAAACTGAAACATTGGCACACCTGAGTAAAAAATATTCGGCATTAAACAAATTTCACCGTGTTTACTTCCCGTTGCCATGGAAACCGAAATAACTAAGATTGCCCAAGGATGCCAATGTGTCATCAGGCAGATTCTAAAACTACATATTCAACTCTCTTATATTCAACAAAAAAATCTTCTATAGACCATATTGCACGGTTCAGCCAAAAAACGGGGTTTCGCTGCCGGACTACAAGCTTGTTGTGGATTTCCGTCTACACAATGCAGCTAAAAGTTTGAACATCATCATACGTGTTGGATGATATTCAAGCTTGTTGGGAAAACGGTCCACACACCTATCATACATTTGTCCATGAATCACCATGCTAATGTATGATGATGTTTTGAACAAATGTATGATCGTGTAGAGTGCCCATCTTGGGAGAATTCAAGGATATTTTTTTCAGCACATACGAGTGTTTATCATTGTATAGGCCTACATGTATTACCACGGACAAAACTGTAAGGCCATTTCTTTTGATTGGACGCCTGTACATGGTCATATACCTCTGGTGTTACACTTTCAATAAAAGCGGAGTAAAGTCCGCCGCACACGGTCAAATTGTCATACGCCTGTTTGGGAATTCAAGGCTTCTGGAACTTAGATACATGTAGGTGCCTATAAACCCACTGGTTAGCCCTTATTGAGATTATCCTGATTATCCTGAAAATCTATATGTACGTACACAGGAGAAACATTCTATGTAAATGCTTCTATGAACTGTGACACCTTAAATTCCGTTTGTGTAAGGATGCCAGTTTCAACCCGAACCAGTTAGTACCGGTATTAAAAAACATATTTTGGCCAAATTTCAAAATAACGTACTCACAATTATACTCCACAGTAAATGCCATGAGATGAAGTAGTGACAATACAGGTATACATGTAATGTTTTCCAGTGTGGCCATTTTTCTGGGCGACTCCCACTCATTGTCAAGTCCGGCATTATTCCGTCAATATATTAATGTCATGCTGGCACAGGGGCCACACTGAAAAACGCTACATCGGTGAAAAGAAGCTGTCAGTATGTTGACCAATAAATGTAGGTGTCACTACGGTCCAATTCAATGCCTTTTAGCGGACCCATTCATGATTGACAGATCACCAATCAATTTTATATTGTATTAGTCCGGTAGAACTTAGTTGCCGTCTTTTGGCGATAAGCGCGGCGAACTGCTCCTGTATACATGTGTACTGTATAGCCCTTTTTACACTACGCAGAGTTTTGGCCTGGATGAACCGTGGCGTGCTCGGCCCGGGTCAGGCCCGCCTCAGAATGACCGTTTACAGACCATGAGAACAGCGCCAATATCTGAATCGCCCGCTCTCCTTTCTGTGGAGGTAGGAAATCTCCGTCATTTTCAATATGGCTGCGCCAATGGACATTCGCGGCAATGACGTATTGAGTTCAAGGCCGATAAATGAGCATGCGCACTTCACTATACAGGTGAGTTATTCAAGCAATCTCGTACCCAGAGATTAGTTACGCTCGGCCGAGGTTGATGGTCGCTATACTAATCTCCGGAGACGGCTAAGCCCTAGCGGTGGCTTCGGGAACCAAAATGCAGGCAAGTGCGTTACACACGGCGCATCCCGCTTCACTCCATGTTTATACAGTGCGCTAAGTAGTGCTGTGGATTTTCCTCAATAAATACAACAGATCCCTCGAAAAAACCTTTCTAAGGACGCTTTTGTGTGTAACATTTTATACTCAAGTCATCTCAAGTCATTTCAGTGCATTTGTGGTTAAAACTCGGTCTAAAATTGCACGATACCAAAAATCACACCTAAGGCGTGAAAATGGCTAGCCGTCTCCAGAGATTAGTGCTGCGACCATCAACCTCGGCCCGAGCGTAACGAATCTCTGGGTACGAGATTGTTATTCAAGCAGGCCGAGCCCGCAGTTGTGCAGTTTTTAATCAGTGCCGTGCTGGACCCGGGTCCAACCCACAGTCTCCTGTTGGGGGGTTCGGCCCGGATAAAAGTAGCATGTGCCGAGCCCAACCGTGCCGTGCCAACCCATTTACACTACCACTTCTTTTGCCGAGCCGTGCCCGACCCGGGTCGAACACGGTTGAAAACTCGTAGTGTAACAGGGGCTTATTACTCACCATGGCAGGACAAATTAGGATCCTGTGATGGTAACCACTGCCATCCCTGTTTTGTGCAGCGTACCCTCTTGTTGTAGTGGCGGGTATCTGGCGAGTAGCCATCAGCGCATTCAATAATCAGATCTTCTTCGATGTCGTAACGTTGGTTAGGTGACGATTTGATGTTGTTAAACTGAGGTTGGTGACATTTTTCTTGAGAAGACAAAAATATTAATATTATTGATGACGAAAATTTTGAATATCGATTTATCTCGAGACTGATCGAACTGAGTGAACACATTGTCAGCAATCATCTCTTCTTAATATCAGCAAAAATTCTATTTCTAACTTAATCCAGGTGAAACTCTATTTAAAAGCTGCGTTTACCGAACACCCGGAATGCGAAAGCGATATACTGTATGCTATGCATTTTCGCAGGCAACATATCGCTTCCGCATCCCTTATATATACCGCATTCCGGATGTCTGGTAAACGCAGCTTTCATGGCTTTATGCAGCGGTCAATGTCAACCCTGTCCCCCTTCCCATGGTCAGGGGTTCGACACTTATTCAACACCTACCAAATTTTTGTGCGGTCAGTATTCGACACTAAATCACCCAGGGCCTCAAATGAAATCGTCAGGTATTCACCAGCTTTCTCCACTAATCGGTTACTTTTTCTAAGTCATTTACGCCTACGTCAGAACTAAATGAAGTATTCGCCAGGAATTCGACATTTCCTACTTTCTGGTCGACAGAAATACACAATAAAAATGGTTCGTACCACAAATGTCCCTCCTGCCAGTGCGTCCTTTAGCATGTCATGTAGGATCGAACGAGTTATGGCGCATCTTGAATTTTTAAATTTCCAATTCGTATCAACGAAGTGGAAACGAAAGATAAATTTCAAAGTTTAATATACACCGTACCTCTGTCGTTCTAACGTCATACGCTAAAAGACGCTCTTGCAGCAGGCGATATTTATGGTACCAGCCATCTGAAATACATTACGTCATGGATATGACGTCCAATTTCGTATTTCGTACTTCCTTTTTCGTGAGATTTGCGAAAACTCCCTAATAAGCAAAAAAATCGAACGCTCAGGACTCGACACTTTTTCGACACTATTGTGTAGTGGTGACCGCTGACCAGGGGGTAGGCCTACAGGGTTTACATTGACCGCTGCATTAGCCATACGTTGCCACATGGTTACAGCCCTCACATCCTAGTTATCAGCACAGTAATTCGGGCGTAATCAGATCTCCCGCAGGACAACGTGCGTACTACGCTCGTCAAGGGTACACTGACCGACCCATGCTGTCGAGACGGTGTAGGCCTACTCTTGGGGTGGGCAGGTGATAGAATCTAATGTTCCCGATACCAGTTGTGCGCTTCTTTTGTACAGGGGACATCTCATGATAGAAGTTCCTGTCTGTTAGTGTCCGGCCTTTTGTAGCTGACCCTTATTCCGTCAGAATCTTTTGTTGGGGGACACCTCATATCACAAAAGAATAACATAATAAACAAGAGCTGGCCAAGGCCAGCAATGAAGTCGTTTCGAAGTACTGTGTGATTGGGGGCCTAGTTTAAACAGGATGGGCATTGTAGTAGAAACTCCTCACAGCGTCACCTATCGCAGTTATCCCGACACAGTGACTGACTGTGTCGGGATTCCTCGGCCTTCCTTACTTCACTTCCTTCCTGCACTTAGTGGCGCCATTCTAACCCTAGCGGAGATAACCCTAACAAGGTCACGTGACCGACTTTTTTGACCCAATTTGCATAATCTGACGACGTCATGACCTAATGAGGAACCCGCACACTAACGTCACGACGTGGTGCTGCGAGCGTTTGTACCGAAGTCTCTGTTTTTCTAACGTTATTTCCATTTATTTCTGGCGTGAAAATAAACCATTTGTGTTAGTCGCCCAACAATAAAACTTACATCATCTTGTAGCAGATGAAATTTTCTTTTAATCTCATTCCTTTTTTTCTTAAAATGAAGAGATACAATGGCGATAAAAGCAACGTCTTTTGTGTTATTTTTCCTGTAGAAAATGTACAGGCAATTTTTTCATGACGCAACGTCAGCACCTAACGTGACGTCAATGACACCTAAAATGACGTCAATGACGTCGTTTCGGTACAAGTGCTCGCAGCGCCGACCTGTCGGTGAGCGGGTTCCCCATTAAATATGCAAACTTTAAACAAGAGACGGTCTGAGCAGGAAATCCAAGCATTCTATTTCACTGACAAAATGGAGGAAGGGGTTAATGCGGCAAACTGCATATGTACGGATGCANCCAAGCAGAACAAAATAAGTTTGGTGGAAACACACACAATACATCAAAAGTGTGAATTCTGCAGCCCATCACTTGATAACTCCCGTCAGACTCCATCAAACTGACAAATGTGCCGTCGGAAGCACATCTTTCCATATGAACATCCGCGTTCCATACAAATCTCATTTTCCCAAGTAAATCGCTCGGGTAGTTATATACCACGATCAACGACCTGGCTGGAAGAAAGAACAAGTCCTTGTCTGAATTTCGGGATGATACACGAACAGCGTCATTCCTGAGGATGTTCTGGGCAGGATCGATTTCGTTCAAACCATGCGTCTATACAACTGAAAGAGAAGAAGAGGAGAGAGATTATACACATCTTATCGTAGCCAATCAACGCAACAAAAATCAATGGTCATAACTACCATGTATCCAACATGTCTGTATGCACACACTGAGAGTTAGACACTGAAAAACACAGAGTAACCTCTTAATTAAAGGACCACAGTATTGCTTCCCAATTGTGCGTTACACCTACCCGCGTTAAGGGAGACCTCTATTGACGACTTGGTAAACTACGCATGCTACTACGTGCATTGTAGTGTAATCATACATTCTCCAACACTGGGGCGAAAGGCTTAACTACAGTATTGGAGAACGGGTACGGTAGCGCCGGCTGTCGACAGAAAGTGGCAATACCGTGGTGCTTTAAAGGAGCACGGTATTGGATCTCTAATGCGTTATTTGACTGCCGAAGTAGAGGGAGCCACCTAGCGGCAGCAACACGAACTACCGGTACAAAAATGCATTACAAAATGTACGTAGTAAATCGGGTCAATTCGCCGACAACGTAGTTAGTCCCTGGGTTGGAGAGTGGTGCGGTGGTGCCGGCTGTCGAGAAAAAGTGGCAATAACGACGAACGTGCTCCTTTAAGGACTTGTCAATTTCATTTGTCCGACCCTACTTTTGTCCTATCTCCCCTTTGACAATGTGGTCATTCAGTAAAATCTAGTGGTTATCTAATGTTTATCCGATCTTTGCTGTAAAAATAGAAATTGAGCTTTGAGCATAAGGTCGAAGCTTTTCTTTCCTTACCCCTTGTGGTATATGCATAAACATGGCAATCTGGCAATAGTGTCGCCTTGTACTAGCTCTTCTAAACATATTACACACTCCCCCTTGTCCTCTTGCAACACATCCTCTGGAAATGAAGAAGTAATCATGAAGAGAACTCGGGAGCTCATTCAGAACATCAGGCCTACCATCCTACTGTACGTGTACTATCTTTCAGACCAGTTGAGAACACAAAGCAAAGACTCAATATGGCATCGCATCCTCCCACAGCAGGGGTTTTTACCTCGCTCCTCTTCATCCACTCACGCGTATGAAGAGGAGCGAGACCAAAGCCCCACTATGGGAGGATGCAATATGAATGGAACCAGCAGCCACTAGGGCTCAAGGCGAGGAGTAATGTCATCCACTCTGAATTCTAACCCCTGGACCCCATCCCATAACCCTTGATACCTGGCTCCTACACCTGACTCCTAATGCCTACTCCTAATCACAACCCTAACCCCTGAGGCCTCATTCACACGGGCACGCGTAAGGCATATAGCGTAACATGTAGTGCATAAAATTACTTCTACCTTGAGTCAATGAGCTGTTCACACGACCCTTGACGCCAGTCGTGTGAACAGCTCATTGACTCAAGCTAGAAGTAATTTTACGGTATACGCGTTACGCTCTACGCCGTAACGCGTGCCCATGTTAACGAGGCCTAACCCTTAAGTTAAGGCAGCCGTTATGCCCCATCACACTGAGCTAGTTCTCAGTACGTTCTTGAAAATGTTGCCAAACGAGCTCAAACTGTGTGCGAACAGAGTGGACGTAGTGGCAACTTTTTACAGTCTTTTTACGAACTTCATTGACGGGCTCGGACGGGAAGGGTGCTTGAGAACTTCGAGGCATTATTTGGCCAACGTTACACATTCTAGCCCGTTTAAGGGAAGAACGTTCTGAGAACAACTTCAGTGTGACAGTATCTTTACCCTTGATTCTGGGTACCCTGTTCCATAGGATTACGGGAGATGACATTTACACATTCACTTAGGTAGCAAGTCCAAATTACATGTACCCTAGGTGTCCTCTTAGGGAGGTTTCATTTTGCGATGTTACGGATAACTCATTAATGTTACAATCAAATCACAATCTGGTAGCAGTCAGTTGAATACAATTAAACAAATAAAAATACCGAGATAATTTCAAAACCGTACTGTATATAAACACATAAATTGTGAATATATGGCCAGGTTTTCTAGTTTTGGGACTTCAGCACCAGCTGTGGTGTTTAACAACAGGATTATGAAGCAAGTACATGTACATGTATGGTACTAGGACATCTGCCATATGATGAAGTCCAACTATGCAAGCTCTATCTGGCCTGGAAGATTTTCATTTTGATACGAACTATTGAATATCCACCAAACTACAATGTATTGAATATCCACCCCCCCAAAAAACACCATATTACTAAGATTTTTTTTGTAGTGAGACCAATAACATGCCATAATAAAACAAAACCTTCCCAGGGTCTGAATTTTGTGACGCGGTGTTATGGCATGCTGGTCGCAAAGTTCAAATACCAGCACAAAAGGGGATCTAAAAATTACAGGTGATTGGCCCATACAGTCATTAGTACTGGTAATCATGTTAACGTCAAGCCAAATTCGCAGACTTCAATAGGAGCAGTCAGCCGCGCATATTGCTAACAGATGGCAGCACAGTCTTAGCGGACCAAATGTACAGGAAATCTATTATGATCGCTGCTCGATCGATAATGACTGGGTCCGCTAGATGCATTGAATTGGGCCCTAGTGACACCTAGTGGTCAACTCGCTGACAGCTCCTATTCAATATGCACTAAGAGTAATGCAAAGACCACATATTCAAGTGGAAAACATATTTATATTTCATGTCTGTTGAGTATTGTAATATGATGATTGTTGACGAGTCTATTTCGTGGAATTAAAGTGAGACTCAGACAGGTACCTCCTGCACAAAAAAATCAATACACTCCTAAAAGCATAATGCATGTGAATTTCTAATTTGGATCAGAACTAAAATGGGAATGATAGAAGAAGACAAGGCATTGTCGAAAAAGCATGTTTCCCTGACAAGGAAGTTTGGAGGAAAATATCAAAATATTCGGGGACGTACTGCACCTGAGCTAAAGAGACGTGCTAGGAGGAAGTTTAACTTCCTCCTAGCACGTCTCTTTAGCTCAGGTGCAGTAGGTCCCCGATCCCAATCCCAGCGTGGCTTTTCATTTCTTCTGCATGCACCTACAAACAAAACCATGCTATTTTTCCAATGCCACATCCTTCAATTCAGTGCATGTTGATCGATTCCTCCTGTCTATTATTGAGTCACAGCGGCACACAGACGACATATTTACACTAATATTGAACAGATTGAATAATTAGCTGCATGTGTCTGTCGGCGGTGTTCAGCCAGTTGACTATTGACGGCAGTCACACTCTGCTGACGGCCCTGGCATGCCTGGATAAAATAGCTGCCGTCATTAACAAGGCACAACACAGCTCTGCTACGCCATAATTCTCGTTCTAGCTTCTTTCACAAAACAAACGACCTACTTAAAACTGCCACTGACCTAAACAAACTCAGTATTGAAAAAGAGCTAGGGCAGTTTTGTCTGCCCAAAAAGTCATTACAAAATGAAGACCTGTATAAGACAAGATCGTGAATCATTGCAAGGTGATCTAATGGTAGCTGGAAAAGACATTGGGCAGTGCTTTAAATTCCTAAAGGTGACCTGGAGTCATAGCAGATCAAATTATACAAGTTCGGGGAGTCAGCATTGATGGCTGGCCAAACCATGATGTGACAGACACGATAGAAGACCTAGTCTTTCATTAATGCAAGGCATTCTTCGCCAAGAGTGGCGACGTCTACCTAAGTGCTGATTGGTCACGCACCGTCACGAGTTTTGTCTCGGCACAAGTCATGCAGACGCGATAAGGGAACGGTGCTTATGATGGTCTTGATGGTTGTGCTTGAAAACTGGTAAGAAAACCACGCCCAAGGGTATTCCGTTCATTGACAGTGACGTGACACCTGGGCAATGCATACACTTACCATTGTATGTAATTCTAGGTTTGGTTAGGCACATGACGAGATGACATTCGATGTCATCTGGTGGGACATACTTTGAACACACTGGACATTTTATACCTGAAAAGACAGCAAAATGCATCGATTATGAGACGGAAAATGTGAGAAATTGCAAACAATCGCCTCCACTATACTAGAATACAAGACAGGCACCAACCTTCTGGTGCATGTCTTCAAAAGATAATCTATGTTTGCTTTCCCTCTGTTTCTCTGCACCGTTCCACAGAGGTCACTTCCCCAAAATGTTGAATGCACGCTCAGTGTCTCGTTACAGAGCTAGCACCAGGCTTTTCGTCCAGACTCAAAAAGGCAGGCAACAACAGCAAAAAGTGAGCAACGAACTGAGAAGCTACAACACAAACAAGAGACTTTGCCAGAAGCCATGGTCAGTGACATGATAAAAACGTCACAAGCAGAACAAACAAAGATTCTTTTCAATTAGGCCTAAAAGCTACACTGTAGACATGGCTAGGCAGTTTTTTCTGTGCTCATTATCGTATACATTGTAAATATAATATCATTCATTTTTCTGTAGGCCTATAAAAAATTCTCCATTGAGCCGACCTCATCCTTCTTTTCCTGTACCATTCCGGTATTTTTTGCTGTGTCCTTATGATCTAATATATATCCTTACCAGCTGTCTGACTCTCACTGATCGGCAGATCTCTTTCACAATCAAACAAATCCAAGAAATTTCCCATTTGCAAACTTCACAAGAAATCCCTAACATGAATGTTTAGATGAACATTAGGTGAGAATGCTCTCAGTTGTAAACTGAAGGCTTGTTGTCTCCTGAATGTACGATGATGGCTCCAGGTTTCCTGAATGGAGGGCCTATGCTTGCTATGCAAATGACAGTCAGTCAACGGTTGACTGGTTGAACCATTTGCACATGTACACATATTGTGGTTATGTATGCGCAACATGTGTAATGATCACAGTTGCATAATTGCCCCACTTTTTACAATCATTTGAATAGTTGAACTTCAATGAGGCCGATGGTCATTTATTTTGGAAATAAAGACAAAGACAGGAGAGAGGTAATATAATAGGGAGGTTGAGATCAGCGACTTATCACGGATCCTTATACGTATACGGATAGAATTCTGTACAACGAGGACAACTTTTGTGTACATTTCAATCCGTATACGTAAAAGGATCCTTGATAAGTCGCTGATCTCAACCTCCCTAATAATCCTGTCAATACGAACAAGCTGTTCTTTCTTTGAGGACAGGAGTAGTTAGTGCTGATATTCACACTTACATGTAGGCCCTTAGAGAAGTTTACCTGGGGGGGGGGGGGGGGGGAA
>NMRB01002508.1:50639-65779 GCA_002633025.1 Notospermus geniculatus | reverse complement strand
CCAACGTATTTCCCATTAGCAATTTCACCCGCACCCGCTCCCGCCACCGAAACCGCGTCCGCAAACGTCTCGTGGAAAAGCAGCCTTAGGCTAGGGATACAGTAGTGGTTCGGGCCTCCGGCTAGCGGTCAGAGGATCCCGGGTTCGAATCCCGCTGCTGGCGTGAGACTCTGGGCAGGTCTTTTTGCCTTACTGGCCTCTCTCCACCCAGGTGTATAAATGGGTACCGGTCGGAAATGCTCAGATTGTAGCGCTGAATGAGCAGCTCATCTGAGTTCTACTGAAAGGTTTCAGGATAGACTGGGGTTAAAGTGTGAAGTCGGATGACACCTCTACCGTTGTTGATATCAGACTATAAACCCAAACTTTTTTTAACTTTTACACTGAACGCGATTTACCGATCGCGCGCGTTGTTTCTTTGTTATTTCATGCCGCAATGCCTCCGAAACAAAAGAGATTCGTGCGAAAACCGCGCGCGATGGGTAAATCGCGTTCAGTGTATCCCTAGCCTTAGACCGTGTTTCCACGAGGCGTTTGCGGGCGCGGATTAGGAGGCGGGCGCGGTTGCGAGTGAAACAGCTAAAGGGAAATACGTTGGATCGGTTTTTTCCACCCGCGCCCGCCTCGTATTCCGCGCCCGCAAACGCCTCGTTAATTTCGGCGTGCGGGAGTTAGTACGTCTTTCATTGATTCTCGGATGAAACTTTCAGCTTCTCCGGCGCCTATTCTTTCCATCCCACAACCTGACAGCCCCTACCCAGGACCAGATGTCCTTCAGCAAGTCATAGACGACGGTATCTGTACTGTATCCGTGACCGGATCCTTTGCAGAACTCCTGCAATTCGATAGCGACAGGAATGTAATTACCTTAATGGATATGGCGTCTTTGGAAGCAACCGGCATCGGTAGGTTCCTTGTCCAGGGATTGCAAACTTTCAAAACTATAGAACGTTCCTCAACGTAGGTTGACCTTAAGTCTATTGTAAAACCATCGAGAACAATAGATTTAAGGTGGACCTTACTGTTAAGGAACTTTCTAAAATACGACCCTTTATCTCAGGAGGAGAGGATGGTTTCGTCGTCGACAATTATCTTGGAATTATACTGTGCCATCAGATCGTTTGTCCTCCCTCCCTTCAATACCCACGGTGTTGTTTCCGTCACTAATGAATGAGATACAGCGACTTGAGAATTCGCCTGGTGGCAGTGGAGTGGACCGAATACTCACGGTCAACTGTTATTTCGTTGCAGATCCCACCGACGCTTCAGTCATTTCGTTGCCCGACAGCTTGTCCATGTTGCGTTTCCTGAAAAATCCAAGTAGTAAGTTATCCCTGGGCTGGGTTTACGACCAACCCATGTTGGATACAAAATCTAACCCTGCCCAACGAAGTCCGACAAGGCACCATTCATTCTTGGAATTTGAGCCATCCGAAGGTCGTGGTAGACCTACTTTTCGATCCTGTATTGTTTAGTTCACTTGTTTGCTCTTGCGGATGCCATTTAAAATTATCACCAAGCTTATAAAGATCGGATTGAACTAAAAAGAACGATAAAGACATCATCCAGAGGCTGTTTGTCTAAGTTATGTATGAAATTCATTTTAGGTATCGACATGTGTGTCTGGTTGAGGTACAGGGACAAGGTCATCTCGAAGACGTACGTAAGGAACGGGAGAGGTTGCAGAATCACGAATATAGATGGAGAAAAGCAACCAGAGTTAGCAGAACAGGTAAGCATGCCATGTAGGCCTACTTTCAATGATTTCCAGTCCCCGAAATTTTCATCCCGCAAAATGAGCATGGCACATTATGATTCCGATATATACTGTACAGGGCCTAGTCAGTTCGCACGGGACCCTATTCTTCGACCCTAATTGGCTCTCCCATTTCAACACAATAATTTTATTTTTCATCATTGTTTCACTGCTTTGTGTCAAAATGCAGCGTACGTTTGACTCATGTTTTCCAGTTCCTAGGAGGCAAGCTGATCGGCACACCTTCCCCAATGATGAAGGTCGAAAAAGGTGTAGAAGCAACTAGTGATGTTTTACAATATTTTGGAAACGGACTCCATCTGTTTTGTGATACAGACGGTAACATTTATGCTACAAGACTCTCTGGGTAAGAATGTTGCTTTTACGTTGTACAATGGAAGAGTAAACACATTACCGTTAATTTCTTCTCTGCTCGTCTTGCACCATCTTGATATAATCATCGAATTAGTAGCAAAGAAATCCTCGTCGGCCGAATGAGGAACTGCGAGTATCGCATTTTAGTTCCCGAAGCCGGCTAGAAGGTTTCGGCTCTGGCCGCCATCATAATCTTCGCGACATAAAACTCGTCGCGGATTTATTTATAGATCATTATGTTGACATCACGGGTTATTTTTAGAATGGGGTACCCGTAGCTACGTGGGTGCTAAATGTAATCGAACATGCCGAATCGCGCGTAATGGCAACACCGAGGACGTTTCTTGATGAGAGAATGCTTGTAGGCCTATGTGTTGCAGATCTGTAAAAAAAGCTCAAAATCATCGCCGTTTTTTAGACCGGGGAGAATGAAATTTTACTTGAAAATGGACTCCTACAATGACGTCAGCAATAAAATGGCAGCTAATACCGAAGCCTTCTAGCCCTAGCGGTGGCTTCAGGAACCAAAATGAACATCATCGCTATTTGCCAGACAATGCCAGAGGATGATGAGCACCACAAAGAAGGAATCAGCTTCGCGTAGACCTATGTCGTGGCGAATTTAAATCTCTTCTTTTCCGCGGGACTAGATTTTTTCCAACGTCACAGATAGTCAATCATTTATTTACAGTGCTCGCATCTACTACGCTGACCCAACAGTGGAGAATGCAGGACTGCCCGGCTTGATGCCGAGGAAACAACGAGTGAAAGTATTCGACCGAAAGACTTTTATGGAGAAACTCGACGCCTGGGAGAAAGACAGAACCAGCGGAGAACGACCAAGTGTCACTCTGCTTTTCTCCGTTGGGGAAAGTTGGAACTTGTCAAAGCCTATTAACAAGTGTCACGTGAATGTTACCGTCGTCCATGCCTTGAGTTGGGCACAACGAATGAATGTAAGCTTATCGTCTCGAACTTGGTGTCGTACGGTTTCAACCGACGAAGCCATATATCGGGTTATTAAAAAAACGTCCCACGTTTCAAACTTCAGTATCTCCTGAGGTGTTGGGCTTCGGTCGCTCCTCTTCATATCCGGTCGCGCACAAAGTTTGTGTGAGTGGATGAAGAGGAGCGAGGTGATGACTCCTACTGTGGGAGGGTTGCAATTCGCGTGGTTTATGCTCCAACATTAAAATACTTATACATTTGTATCTTCGGATTCCTTTTTTTCAGGTAAAAGAAGTGGCGACGGCGAGAGTAGAGGAGGACATTGAGGGGGCGGCTGATATTGTTAACAATTTTGTTTTTTAAGGGGCGGTAGTGGAAACCTACAGCGCCGTCAATAGTGCGGCGGTCGAAGGTTGAACCGTTTTATTTATGAATAACCATGTATTGTTAATAAAATTAGGCGTCAAGGACAAGCTGATCATGGTTCGTTGCCAAAACCTACCCTCTGTTTCAAAAATATTGTCCAGCACAATGCTTTTGTACACCCGGTGCGTCCGTGCGCATAGGCCTTCATTTTAATGACAATAGAGGTTACTTTAAAAGCCCGCGTATTTCGAAAAGCGTAGGCGTGTTTAGGCCAAAATATGACAATTTTGGGAAGATTTTCTCTTCCATCAGGCATCGCACTTCAGTGGTTTCTGTTCATTTGGCAGCAGTATATTTGTGCGCAGGGCGCGACGTTGAGATTTGTTCACTATTCAAGAGGATTCGGGAGATATTCAAAAAGTTCATTTTTGACCAATTTTTGGCACAAATTACATAATTATCATTACTAAGAATTAGAATTTGCAAATTAACTCAACGTCGTGCCCTGCACATTCCCCAACATTTGGTGATAAAACGCCAGGTCCCAGTCGCGTTGTTGCCGAGAAATCTATGACGAAAAAGTCAAATGGGGGTCTCATTGTTTACTTAATTAGCTGATTAATGAAAGAAAGCACATCGTTTTCAATTCAGATGTGTACATGTAGAACAAGAGTAGCAATTTCATAGAAATACATGAAATCGATGCTACCTTTTTGCTTGAAGAAAATATAAATTGTTTTTCAGTCGCCATTTGCAGTGCGCTTCCTTATGGCTGCCGCCCCCTTAAACGCAGTGTTTGTCAACTGTCACAAGTTCAGAAAACGATTTTAAAGCAGGTGACGTCTGTCTGAGTTTCTAACGCTCAGCGGTCCCCGCTTTGTTTGGGTAATGCTTGAAAACAGATCCACAAGCTTGTTTCTGTGTTCCTTTTGCCAAATGGCGGCTTACCGTCAACCTATCGCCGTAGAAGGATACCAGCAGTCGGTGAACAACCAGGGATGTTACACTTGCATGATTGACAGCCCCAATATACGCATGTGTGTGTTGTTATACATCTTATATACCCCAGAAAAGACATACGATCATTTTCTCAATCTTATCAAAATATTGTTGAATATCGTGATTGAGAATGCAATCGTCATTAGTTTAAAAATTTACTAGTCATGTGTCACTTTGGCAGGTTAAACGAAATACTCATGTACAGAAGCCACAATTTACAAGACTTAATTACATGTACACCAGGCATGCTTGATTTTTTCGATGCTGGCGTGAGTTTGGAATTGGCCGAAGCAGGGTGAATAAACTTAATACAAACTAACGTTGCAGAAAGGCGGTTGCTCATTCGGAGCAATTGAATTTCACCAAAAATAGATAACTCTCTTATCTATTTTTGATTTCACTGATTTCATGGAGAATGGCTGAAACCGAGCCAACTGCCAAGTGACACTTAAAAATGTAACCCGATCGTGTCTTTCAAATGTAAACTATCCAGTGACATGTACATACATGTACATGTACATATGAAATTGTTGAATTAAAATATGAACAATGTTATTTCGAGAGTTCTTCGTTCGTTTCAACCTACAAATGCTGGCATTTCCCGTCACGAAGTCGGAATCAACCTAAACATCAATCAAGCAATTTGTTGACGTCACTGACTTCATGCCGTGTCATTATCTCTGCCAAATATTCCGCACACCTGGAGACAGTAAAATACGATTGTTGCTAAAGATAGAACACTCCGCGGTGGTGGTACCAAATCTAAACGAACGTCAGCGATAACCAAACCTTTTTTCCGAAATTGCCGACCGCTCGCGAGAAGATTCCACGGATTGCTGTCAAGCGCACACCAGCTGGCGACAACAGCCGATTTTGCTCGGTGGCGATAGTGTGCAGCTGGCTTTATTCCTGGCGTGAAAAGCGTCAGGGAGATGAAGAAGAAAGAAACAAAATAAATTCAACGATGGAAATCAGAATAGTGGATGATATTGTTCAACATGTAGTTGTTGACTCCCCGAGAAACGCCGAGAACGCAACTCGAGTCGAGCCAAGAACGTGTCCTTTTCACTCCCCAATCAGCGGAGGGTTGACAAGAAGACGTTCTTGGCCCTATAAATTGCCCATTGAGAGAGAATGAAATGGTCCATGGACCATGTGCTCACTCGTTTGGACATAACAGTGTAATGACAGAGAGAGGTACATGTCAGTTATGAGCAATCTGGGTCAGGTCATGCCCAAGTTGCAGGACTTCAATGATTGTTGGGTTATGCCACCTGGCGGCCATATTGGATGTCCGATCGGGCCAAAACTTTACATGCACATAAAGGTCATCTAGAGAGAGCCACATAGCACATTTGAGCGCTCTGGGTCAAGTCGTTCCTGCGTTATAGCACATTTCATGATTTTCGGGTTACACCACCTGGTGGCCATATTGGAAGTTTAATCAGGCCGAAATTTGACGTGCTTGTAAAGGTCACCTAGAGAGAGGTAAATATCAAGTTTGAGCACTCTGGGTCAAGCCGTTCCTGAGTTATAGCACTTGGATGATTTTCAGGTTACGCCACCTGGTGGCCATTTTGGATGTCCGATCGGACCGAAACTCGGTAGTTTTGAAGGTACCCCTCTAATACATGTTTATGCAAGATATGAAGATGCTCGGTGAACTAATGAGGACCTGTGGCAGGTTCGTCACTTTTGTAGAACTTTGACCTCTGTGACCTTGAAAAGTAGGTCAAATCAAAAACCCGTTATATATGTTATGTTATGTTAGATACACCTATGATAAAAATGTTAGATACACCTATGATAAAAATTTGGAGATGATCCAGTCATTAGTTCAGGAGTTATTGCACTTTTTGTGTTTTTGGTTTTGGCCACCTGGAGGCCAAGCCAAGAATCGAATCGGACCGAAACTTGGTGTCATAGGTCATCTGACCTAGGGGTATATATGTACCAAGTTTCAGATCAACAGCTCCAGCGGTTACGAAACGTGCCCTGCTAACGGACGACGACGACGGACGACGACGACAGACGACGACGGACGACGACGGACACCGCAGGACGGTAAAAGCTCACGAGTGAGCTAAAAAATACTCTCACGTAGAGAGGCACCTTGCTATTGATATTGTGCCGATACTACGGCCTCGGCTATCTTTAGACCAATGGTTCCCGATCGAGAGAATCAGTTTCGGTTTCGGACCTAAGCCCACTTGCAAATCCAATACTTGAATCTATTTTGCTCCCAAAGCTATGTTTCGCCGACCACTCAATTCTCTGTTGCAGTTTTTACTATGGGGGACTAAGTAGCAGGTTTAAGGCCTTTCATCTCGAATTTCGATCAGCTGTAAATGTGGACTCAGTCAGTCCGATTTGCCAAACCCAGCCAGGCAAAAGTACGTGGGCTATCTTCCGTCGAACGACAGGTAAATACATGTAGGCCAATGCCCCAATTACACTCAGCTAATTCTCAGTACGTTCTTGAAAATTTTGCCGAACGGGCTCAAACTGTGTGCGAACGGAGTGGATGTAGTGGCAACTTTTTACAGTCTTTTTACGAACTTCATGGACGGGAAGGGTGCTCCAGAACATCGAGGCGTTATTTTGCGAAGGGTTGCACGTTCTAGCCCGTTTTACGATATTTTTTAGGACGGGGCAGGACGTTTTGAGAACTATTTTAGCTGTGACAGGCCCTAATAATGTACAACGGAAGATGTTGCGTCGTGGAAACGGCGATTAATGATGTAGGCCCCTATAATCTTTACTTCCAGGTTTTATTTCATTTGGTAGCTTCCATCTCCTTTCAACGTATTCAAAGAGAAGATGCCACCGAAAGAACAAAAAAAACTACTGAAGACATTTTTGTTCGAACGCCTCGATTCGGGATGCATGAAACCCTTGCGATGGGTCAACAGGGACGAGGGGACTTTCGAGTTGCTATGGTTACACGCCAACAGCCCTGAATGGTCCTATGAGGACGGTATTTTGTTCAAGGTATGGACACAAGTGTTGTATATTAACCAACAATAGAAGCTATCAGTAAGTTGACCAATAGGTGTCACTACGGCCCAATTCAATGCATATAGCGGACCCATTCATTCTTGATTGAGCACCAATCAAGGGAAGTTTCTTTTGTATTGGTCCGCTAGAACTTTGCTGCCATCTTTTGGCAATACGCGCGGCTGACTGTTCCTATTGTTGTTGTTGAAAGAATCTTGTTGATGTTGAAGCGAGTATTTAATGTATCTTTACCACCAAACCCACACAAGCCACTCTATCCACAAAGATGAATTTAGTCAGCCTACTTTGTCTGTAGTTGACGTACGATCTCTTCTTAAATTATCGTTCCGTGTATACTTTAGGAATGGGCTGTCTACAAGGGGCGGTATCAGCAAAAAGAAGATGGGACATGGCCTGAAGAGGATTACACCGCCTGGAAAGCCAATTTCCGCTGTGCAATTAACAGAAGCAGTGAAATTGAGGAGATCAAGCTCGGAGGGGGAAAGAAGGACCTGAAAAGATACAAATTCCGCCCCAAGAGACGTACGTGGCTTCTTTTTTGTTATTAGGCATTTCATCTTGTGAAGAGGACCATTAAAAGTCCATTGTCAAAATATCACGACCAGAGCTAAAATTATAAATGCTAATTATAAATGATACAGTTTGGTATTAATTAAAATTTCCTTTGGGAAAGGGTCCTTTTTTATTCTAAAATAATGAAATGGAAACGAGCTGAAAATTGTATGTAAGTATTCCACTACAGGTGGGGACGTATTTGCGAATTTCAACACGCCGGAGACCACACTCAGCATCAATCAGGTTCCGTTATCAAATCACTGCAACATGCCAAGTAACACGGTAGGCACGCTATACAAGAAACTCAGTGCACTTTAAGCGTCATCTTGGAGATGAATATCAACAACCGATGACGTACATGTAGGACTACCGTTGCTAATTAGCAGCCTTCCTTTTTTATGTCACCTGAGGTTTTTTTAACTGGACACATATTTATTGTTAAAACAATAAATACATGTATTCTACGTCGTGACGAAATATTATGTTGTAGTCTACAACATGACGAAATATACCCGCCGAGAGACTGACGGTTACCGGAAGACGCACTGAGTCTTTCAATGTGTCAATTTGTCTTTCTAGGATACTTACGCCACTGTTTCCTTTCCAACGGATGTTGAAAAACAATATATCCCCGATGTTGTGTCATCATTTTCAGGTCAGTTCTGTGGATACCCTTTTCTCATTCACGCGTCAGTTGAAAATACATGTATAACGTAAAATTGTTGGGAAAAGACGTCAAATGAACTTCTCGCGCTGTAACCTCAGTACGACACTCGTCTTTCATGATTTTCGGATGGAACTTTTCAGCTTGTCCGTCGCCGATTCTTTCCATCCCACAACCTGAGAGCTCCTACCCAGAACCAGATGTCCTTCAGCAAGTCATAAACGATGGTATTTATGCTGTACCCATGACCGGACCCTTTGCAGATCTCCTGCCATTCAATAGCGACAAGAATGTAGCTGCCTTAATGGATATGGCATCTTTGGAAGCAACCGGCATCGGTAGGTTTCTTGTCGAGGGATTAATTGCAAACTTCCAAAACCATATCTATACATAAATGGAGGACAGCATGTTTTCGTCGTCGAAAATTATCTTGGGAAATAGGCCATGAGGCGTGCGTTGTCCTCCCTCCCTTTAATAATCAAGATGTTGTTTCCGTCACTATTGCAAGGAGCTATAGCGACTCGAGAATTCACCTTATACGCGAGTGGTGGCGGTGGAGTGGACCGAATACTCACCGTTAACTGTTGTCGTTGCAGATCCTACCGACGCTTCAGGCGTTTCGTTACCCGACAGCTTGTCCATGTTGCGTTTCCTGAAATACCCAAGTGGTAAGTTATGCTGAACTGAGCTCGGTAACGACCATGCAGGTACCAAACAAAGTGGTGAATACAAAATCTAACCAACGATGTCGAACACGGCACCAGTCATCCATGGAATTTGTCCCAACGAACTCGAATGACTCCTCGTTCGGCATCAGTCCGATGGTAGTGAGGGCTACATGTAGGCCTACAGTGTAGGCCTGCCTTTCAATCGTACTCTTCACTGGTCAGGATTGCTCTTGGATGTCCTAAAATCACTAAGGTAATCAAGATCGGTTCATAAAATTCAATGTTTCCCATTGGATTCAACAAAAAAGAACGATTGAAACACATAACTCTGAGGCTGTTTGACTAAGTTTTGTATGAAATTCATTTTAGGTATGGACATGTGTGTCTGGTTGAGGTACAGGAACAAGATCATATCGAAGACGTACGTAAGGAATGAGAGAGGCTGCAGAATCACGAATATAAATGGAGAAAAGCAACCAGAGTTATCAGAACAAGTAAGCCCATGGCCGTATTTAGCGGAGGGGGGGACAGTTGCCCCCCCCCCGAGCCAACCAAAAAACGTGATTTTCATGTGGACTTTGGGCAGAAAACGGCAAAAAAGGTCTTCTGCCCCCCCCCCGCAGAGAGGCTTCCCCCCGAACCAAAAAGCTAAATACGGCCCTGAAGCCTGCCATCGCATAGGCCTCCTTTCACCAATAATTTCCAGTCAGCAAAATTTTCATCCCACAAAATGAGCATGGCACAAAATGATTCCGATATAAGTGCATGTACATGTAGTCAGTTTGCCCCGGTCCTATTCTTTGACCCTTTGGGCTCTCCCATGATTTTATTTTTCATCTTCATTTCATCTTTGTTCATTGTTTCACTGCTTTGTGTCAAAATGCAGCGTTCGTTGAACATTTTCACTTTTAATCTATGCTGACTCAAGTTTTGAATCCCGTTTTCCAGTTCCGAGGATGCAAGCTAATCGGCACACCTTCCCCAATGATGAAGGTCGAACGAGGTAGAGAAGAAACTACAGAAATTTTGCAACATTTTGGAAACGGACTCCATCTGTTTTGTGATACAGACGGTAACATCTATGCTACGCGACTCTCAAGGTAAGAATGAACACCGTCAACACTTTTAAACACTCCTTTTTCCTCTCTGCTCCTCGTGAGGGTATCTTAGCATAAACCTGGAGTAGAGACAATAGGTCCAGCGAATCAGGAAGTCAGTTGGACAGCACACCGGGAAAACCTGGCGTATCCCAGATGAGCTGACAACAAACACAAGACGGACATAGCCTACATCCAAATGAAATGGTCCATGGACCATGTGCTCACCTGGGTGAATGTACAAGACATTGCCAGAAGAACAAATGACAAATGTTAAATCGATATGTTCCCGCGCAAGCCTTGAGTTCCAGGTACATTACCCAGACACCTGATCACACCAAGTCAGAAGATATTAGGTCAAATAGCCACGAAACGTGCCACCAAATGACAAAATATTGAACTTTGACCTCCGTGGCCTTGAAAAATAGGTCAAATAAAAAACCTGTTGCACGTCATGTATCCTCACTAATGCGTCACCATAAATTATCGCTGGATCCGTCATCTCCACGAAATGTGCATTGTGCACGAAGGATTTTCCTTTTTTGTCCTGTTGATGCCAACTGATATGTGACAAAACACTTCAGCAATTTATTTCACTAAGAAATGTAGGCCTTTTAGGCCATTGCAGGTGAGAAAGTGCAGTTTGAATGGGGAAACCCGGGATTAGCGAGGTTGCGCACCTTTCCGACTTCGGCTCCGACTTCAACTACGAGAATGAAGTGCAGTGCGCTGTTGACATCCTTGATAAAAACGATTTGATAGACGTTTTCATTTCGTCAAACATCATAAACTGAAGGCAGAAAAATTTGGCCTTGTCAATGGGAAGTGCGGATAAATAATGAATATCGAAGCCGTTGAAGTCGTAAGCCTAGTCGTTACGACTTGAAACACGACTATAATATTTGCGATATATGTGCACTTCCGATTACAGGTCAAAATAATTCTGCCACAAAGTTATGGCATTCTACGATTTGCAAACGTCTATCAAGTCGTTTTTATTAAGGATGTCTACAGCGGACGGCAATTCATTCTGGTAGTTGAAGTCGGAGTCGGAAAAGTGCGCAACCTCTCTATTATCGATCGTCGGCCGTGACGGCCAAATTGAGGTCAACATGGCGGATGTATCCTTGGCGACGGAAAATATATCGGAATTCGGCAATGTCGCTCAACAAACACAAGCCCCAAAAATATTTTCCTTCCGTGATAGGAAAGGGTTTTAGGTGGTTATGTGCTCCCACATTTATTTTTATAAAATCATCTTCCAAATATCCGCTGACGGCGTCAGCTCATGGCAGCCCGAGTCAAAAGTGTAAACATTGAAATCGCGTTCGCATTTTTCGGCGGCTGCGTTTACGCCGAATACTGATTACTTGATTATTATTTTGTGATATTTCGATGAAATATTTATTCAGGATTATAGATATGTACGGAATATTGTCAGTCAAATGACAAAGGAAGAGGAAATCACTTGAGTTCACAACAAGGCCCTCTGATATTTCGGCCAAACATGTAAACTTCGGCGATGATTTTACGTCACGGACTTTATAGATGCATCGATGATCCAGACGTGAGTTTAGGAATTATTGGAATTTGAATATTCGTTTTTGCCGCCAAGAATCAAATCGGACCGAAACTTGGTGTCGTAGGTCAACTGACATAGGGATGAATGTACATGTACATGTGCCAAGTTTCAGGGCCCGGTTGCACGAAACTCCCGACAGCGCTATCTTGGTGTTAGCGCTATCTTCATGATAGATGACGTAAAAATCCTTTGTTCTTTTACGTCATTTAACATCAAGTTAGCGCTAACACCAAGATAGCGCTGTCGTGAGTTTCGTGCAACTGGGCCCTGGTCAACAGCCCTAGCAGTTACGAAACATGCCACCAAACGCAAAATTTCAAACTTTGACCTACATGTATGTGACCTTGAAAAGTAGGTCAAATCACAAACCCATTACATGTGTCATGTATCCTCATCAGATAACACCTATTGAATTTGAATTTGATAACTTCATTGAGCACCATAAGTATATACATGTACATACAGTTTAAAACGATACATTAAACAAGTGCCCAAAAGGGATTACCCAAGGGGGTCAGGTGAGTCATAAAAGGGATCCCAAAATAAGAGATTAAAAAGGATCCTATGATCATGATCAGATGATAAACATCTGGAGATGATCCAGTGATCAGTTCACTAGTTATTGCACTTTATGGCCCGTATGCACCAACGTGGATAAACCTTAGATTAGGCTTAAACTAGGTTTAAGTATGGTTTAAAAATTTAATCCGCCTGCACCAACAAGGATGAACTTTTATCCGGTGTTTAAACCACAGATTATTCTAAACCAGCCAAGGGGTAGGTTTAAACTTGGATTAAGTCATTTTTGAAGACTGGTAATAGCCGTTTATGTTATGAAATTGGTTCAACCATGGATGAACCATGGATAACTTAATCTGTGGTTTAACTAGGTTGGTGCAGGTTCAAGTTCGGATGATTTAATCCACGCTTAATCCATGATTAGTAAATCGAGGTTTAAGCCAAATTCTAAACCACTTTGGTGCATACGGGCCTATGTGTTTTGGGTTTTGGCCACCAAGAATCGAATCGGACCGACACTTGGTGTCATCGGTCATATGACCTAGGGGTATATGTACCAATTTTCAGATCAATAGCCCCAGTGGTTACGAAACGTGCCCTGCTATTAACGGACGACGACGACGGACGCTGCACCACGACAATAGGAGCTGTCAGCGAGTTGACCACTAGGTGTCACTAGGGCCCAATTCAATGCATCTTGCGGACCCAGTCATTATCGATCGAGCAGCGATCATAATAGATTTCCTGTACATTTGGTCCGCTAAGACTGTGCTGCCATCTGTTAGCAATATGCGCGGCTGACTGCTCCTATAGCTCACCCCAGGCGAGATAAAAAGGAACCACCTCTGTTCATATCAGGTTACGGTAGTGGCGAATCTAAACTTCCCTTTCTTTTTCTAACGTCACACATCACTCTGAATCCATTTACAGTTGTCGCATCTACTACGCTGACCCAACAGTGGAGAATGCAGGAACGCCCGGAGTGCTGCCGAGAAAACAACGGGTGAAAGTATTCGACCGAAAGACTTTTATGGAGAAACTAGACACCTGGGAAAAAGGCAGAACCGGCGGAGAACGACCAAGTAGCACTCTGCTTTTCTCCGTTGGGGAAAGCTGGAACTTGTCAAAGCCTATTAACAAGTGTCACGTGAACGTTACCGTCGTCCATGCCTTAAGTTGGGCACAGCGAATGAACGTAAGCATATCTTTTCGACTTGATGTCGTACGGTTTCAACCGACGTAACCGTGGAGTCGAAGTGCTTTTACTCGGTCTCTTGATGTTCCGAAGTGTTCCAATCTGAAGAGTTCGCCACCATCGTTCCTCGGCTAAGACCTCTGAAAAGGGCTGGAACCCATCACAAGATTCTTGTGCTCATCGATTTTACAAATCATTTGACAAAGTAATCATACCGAAAATTAGAATTTGTTCCAGTATTTGTAAAAATACTACTTTTTTAACATTTCGTTGGCGAATAAATGTTTTATTGAGGAATAAAGTACGAACTCTTTCGAATCCCTACGCAATTGGTTGTGCAACGGTCAGAAATTCATCCGCCATCAGCAATGCATTTGCATTGTGCAAAAGAAGTACCGGTCTAGCCCTTTCCAGAGTTTAATGTGGCATTGAACTCTGGGTACGAGATTGGAAGCGTTCATGATTCATTTGAAAGCGATATTCACATTGGCCAGTTTTGGTGATTAGACAGTGGCTCTGATTCGCTGAAGGAAAAGGTCGTCCACCCACAGCAGGGATTTGGTCTCGCTCCTCTTCACGCACTCGAACCCAAAGTTTTTGTTAGTGGATGAAGGGGAGCGATGTTAAAACCCTGCTGTGGGAGAATGTAAAAAGGCGCAAGAAATTGTCACTGGAGACCGATCTATGCTCCATTCAGCATTAATATAAAACATACTTACATGACTTACATGTATAACTTAAGATTCCTTTTTCAGATCAAAGAAGTGGCGACGGCTAAAGTAGAGGAGGACATAGAGGAGGCGTCCCTTGGCGTTCACATGTTTGTTACTTAAACGCCGCGTTTGCAGGGTCGGATCCAGAGTTAACAGAAGGGGCGGAGCTCGACGGAGATGGTAGCACTGAAAGCGCGAAGCCCAAACTTGACAATTATAAGTGCTTTTAGATGCATTTTCCTGGCATCTGAGAACAAAATACTCGAATTTTTATGTGATTAAATTTTTCTTGCTAAAAAAATCATTGCTCTGCCAAAAATAGGGGTCTTACGTCCCCTGGATCCGACCCTGGTTTGTTAATGATATGAGGAACCCGCCGAAGTACGCCACCACGTGGCGCTGTCACCACTGTATTAAGGCCTGAACCCACTGTCGCGTTTTCCCGCCGCGGTTTCATCACCGCCCGACAAATTCTTTGTTATATCCACGGTCCGCTGCCTTTTAACAAAGCATTTTCTGCCGCTGCGTTTTCCCGCTGCGGGAAAACGCAGCGGCACTAAATGCTTTGTTAAAAGGCAGCGGACCGAGAATATAACAAAGAATTTGTCGGGCGGTGATGAAACCGCTGCGGCAAAACGCGAGAGTGGGTTCAGGCCTTTAAGGCCCGAACCCACTGACGCGTTTT
>NMRB01002508.1:20790-50050 GCA_002633025.1 Notospermus geniculatus | reverse complement strand
GCCCAGTGGGAACAGCTTATCTAATCTGTGCCGCTGCGGCTTGCCGTCGCGGGAAGTCGCGGCGTTTTCTGCATGGCGGTAAAACGCGTCAGTGGGTTCAGGCCTTAAGACCCGGAAGTCCTATTTTCAAACAGTATTTCCATTTACTTCTTGCCCCAAAATAAAGCCTGTAGGAAGCCTCTAGGAAGGCATTACGATCATCACGAAGTCTTTAGGAATGAGCACGAAATTTTTGAATTTTAAACATGTTTAAAATTCTCACCAATCGTGAGGGACCTAGGACACGAAAAACAAGAAGCCTGTAGGAAGGCATTACGATTCATTACGAAGCCTATAGGAATTTCGTAGAGGCATCGTGGTCGGAATCGTGGCAGTGTGAGATGGGCTTAATGTTACGTTCACACTAAAGCGCGGTCCGTTACGAACGTCACGATTGGTCATTCGTAGCTGATCGTGGAATGTTTGTTTAATTCTCTGACGTTTCACGTTTTTATTACTTTCCTTGTATGTATTTAGTATGTGTCATCTTTTAATATTATTTGTGCTGTTCCGTTTTTTTAGGGGGCACAGCGTAAGCGATCACTTCGTGATCTTGCTGTGCTCCCGACCATTATTCTTACATTTAATTTCTTGTACCTTATCTACTGTGTTGGTCAAAATAAATGAATGGATGAATGAATGAATGAATGAAATGGATACGAGGTGATGCGAGTCGGTACGTTCCGATGCGCTTGGATGAGATATGGTCGCGATTGGTCAATTTCAGGTGGCACGAATGGCGCCACGATTGAAATCGTGGTCTTAATCGTGGAGTAATCGTGGTGATGATCCTATCAGATCTTATCACATCTTGAGGGCAGTCGTGAAAATCGTGTTGGTCGTAGAAAATTTTTGAACCGTTCAAAACTTTTCTACGATCAATACGATTGCCAAGACTGACCTCAAGGTCTGATAAGATCTGATAGGACATGCAGGATCACCACGATTACTCCGCGATTAAGACCACGATTTCAATCAGGGACCTAGCAAAATTTTTGAAACGTCCAGAATTTTTCTTACGATCAATACGATTGCCACGAACTGACCTCAGGATCTGATAGGACCACCACGACTACTCCACGATTAAGATCGCGATTTCAATCGTGGCGTGATTCGTGATAGTGTGAACATAGCATTCCAGTACATGTACATACATGTAGGTAAAGTATGTGTAATTGTTGAATTAAAATATAAACAATGTTATTTCGAGAGTTCTTTATTCGTCTCAACCTACAAATGCTGGCATTTCCCGTTAAAGTTCATGACGTCACGAAGTCGGAATCAACATAAACATCAAGCAAGCAAGCAATTTGTTGACGTCACTGACTTCAAGCCGTGTCATCATCTCTGCCAAATATTCCATACACCTGGAGACAGCAAAATACGATTGTTGCTAAAGATAGAACACTTCCACGGTGGTGGTACCAATCATGGAAGTATTATAAAGACTTCCATGTACCAATCTAAACCAACGTCAGCGATAACCGAGCCTTTTCTCCGAAGGTTGCCGACTGCTGGCGAGAAGATTCCACGGATCGCTGTCAAGCGCACACCTGGCGTCAACAGCCGATTTTGTTCGGTGGCGATCAGACCTTTGAGGTCGACTAGTGTGCAGCTGGCTTACTCCTGGCATGAAAGTGTCAGGGAGATGAAGAAGAAAGAAACAACATAACTTCTGCGATGGAAATCAGAATAATGGATGATATTGTTTATTCAACTTGCTGATATGATAGAGAAAAACCCTTCACCATGAGGTCCACTGAAAAAATAGTCGATCGCCAAACATTTTTGATGAGCTGGCACACGATTAGTTCTGTGTCCGCCGCTAGTCTTGTATCGATCTGATAGGTTTATGACCTTCACCTTAAACCTTTAGGCCTAAAACAGTTTGAAAAGAAACTACCTCTCACGGAATAAAACATGATTGGCCTGATCTACATAGGCCTAGAAGAACATCAATCAAATGGAACCGATGCCTACAGACTGACTCATTTCTGTGTTCATGGCGTAGCCTGTGATTTCTCTCTTCGACCAAAGATGACAGCACATTCTGGAATCTGCTTCCCTGATCTGCCGTATCATGGCGCTGACTGAATTGTGCCAATCAGTCAGCGCCACGATACGGCAAATCACACGCGCAACAACGTGCGCATTGAAAGGTGCGTGCCATAAAGGTGGCGCTCGTGATGGACATTCTTAGCACCATTTCACTGATGTCCTCTTTGAAAAAAATCGACAACCTATTGGTTGTCAGAATGCCTAGGTTATATCCAGCAAACGTACGGGACACAGGCCTAAGGCATTCCGTATTGCCTTGTTATTCAGGCCATGCCATTGGAGTTCGATAGCAACCAAGTGACCACCTCTGCTAGAGCATTACTGGACAGATCTAACCATCTATAATCCCCAATCTTAAGCCACATTTTCAAATCATAATGGACCACCTCCTTAAAGTCACGCACAACCATGAAATCGTAGTCATTCCGCCGCTCCAGTTCATCATCCAGATCCGGTACTTGTGTTTCATAGGTGTCAGTTGTCCTGTTCGACCCCTGCAGCTCCTCAAGGTAGATCATAAGGTCACTTATCGTCTGATTGAAATCTCTGAATACCCCAGTGAAATTCGCGCAGCTACTCCTGCTAGACGGGGCGTGTGCACTTTCAACATTTACCCTGTCGTGAATTTTGTTGAGGTGGGGGCGGTATTTGGAGATGGAGGTCCAGATCTGGTGCATGGCGAAGGTGATCTAAGAAAGAAACAGAAAATCATTAATTACTGGGCAGTAATCTCAGAGCAGTTTCTTGCTTGTACAAGGTGACAAAGAATTGCAACAAGGTAGGCATTCACACGAATTAAAGGAGCACAGGATAATTTGACTGCCGACGTAGAGGAAGCCACCTAGCGGCAGCAAAACCGACTACAAAAATCCCATACTCCACGCAGCGTTGAAATTTTTTGATAATTGGACGAAAATTTTAACACTGCCATCGATGCTAGATCGCCATCTTGAAATCCTGGTCTATCACGTGAGGCGAACTTCTTTTTCAAAATGGTATTATTTGCAGAAAACAGTATTTATCTTGTCGAAAATGAAACAGAATAACTTTATTATTACTTTATATCTACTCCACCGTTGTTTGTATCACTCTATACCTTTATACACATATCTTCAACGATCTATATTGTAAGCGTAGAAAACGAGTGATGGGGTGACTGCTTCACAAACAGAAGAATTTCTTCTGTTCACTCCGCGCGCGCACTACTTTTCAAGGTGGAAACCTAGCACCGACACTAGTGGTGATATTCTCCGATATCGCCACCTAGCGTCAGTAAATCTGGTCATTCGCCGAAACGTAGTTAGTCCCTTGGGTTGGAGAGTGGCGCAGTGCCGCCGGCTGTCGAGAAAAAGTGGGCTCCTATAACTCTCGCACCGAACATTTTTACAAGATACTGCAAATCTTCAACGGTGAATGGCCCATTGAGAGCCAACTTGGTCGAGAAAACAGTAACATGCAGACGTAGTAATCAGAAAAATCAAGGCCTAGACGTCAGAACGTCAGTTGTGATTGCCTGCCGTGTCTGCCTGCGGTGCTACATCACTCCAAAGGTAACCAATCATTCCTTACCAGGCCAAAACATCCTCCTTCCACAGTTTCAAGAGACGTGTTTCTGTTAGCGACCTCGAGGCCCAGATTCCTGTGTCGGAACCGGAAACGATCACATTGTGGTCGGCTCGTCCTGCTCCGCGGATCAATTTCCGGCCTGAAGACGGGAATCTAAAAAAAAGACGAAAATATGTCAACTGTCAAAAATGTAGAAAAATTGGTTAAATGCTGCAGCGAGTAAGTACCCTTCAGCCTTCATTAGTTGTAAATTAAAGTGTCCACACGAAAAGTTGCGATAACTGGCAGTGACGCGTTTGAGGTAATGCATGGAATCCAAGATGGTGGTTGTGGCGGCCATATTGGATATCGCCGGAGGGGTATCCACCGGCTCATAGTCAGTGCTGCCATCTTTGAACGGCGATACATTACATATGAGCAAAGGACGGGATATACATGTATTTTCCTTACCAAATTTCCACACGGTCCACGGACGGTAATTTGAGGTGTCAATTCGGCCACTTGAGGTGTCCCTGGGAAGTGGCATCGTGAAAGATCTGCGATGTTTGGTTGGTAGTTGCCAAGGCGACAATCGGCCAGCTGAAATATGAGGAATCGTTGTGATTGCTTTTTGAGTAGCCTATTGCAGGCCGAAATTTAGAAACGGGTTTGGTGTGGCAATCTTCACACCACAATAGAATTCATGAGGACGGACCAAATAACGAATGGCGGATGTGGACGAACTCAAGGTACTGCTCCATGAAAGCACGTTTTCTCCCGCCAGGGGGCTCTCAATGGGCAATTCACCATTGTTGGTTTCCTAATGACTTACGCTGAGATCAATGACACAAACAGCTTCCCATACTTTTCTCTAGGCTAGTTAAGTTGCCCACAGAATCCACCAACTTCCGTGTGAGAAAACTCCCACGTATAGAGAGAAGCACACGGTATTTTCATTCCATTTAGGCACAGGCCTACAGGATTTTGAGGAGGTTTACTTCGCTGGCTATGGAAAATGTTACGGTACCGTGTTGTTTGGGGTGTAATAGTAAACAATGTCCCCTAAAAGTGTCCACTTCGATTGTTGCAAGACACTAAGGTGCACGGCTATACAAACCAACACATGAGATTAGAATTGTTGCCAGGACATCTTTTCCAGGGGACATTTTCCTTTCACACCGGTAACCTTCGAACACTTACAAAATCGTTCAAGAGGCTATTGGTCAGGTATGATATGTGTTCCAGTTTTCCAGCGATCGTTTCGATGTGCCGCGGAAGGATGGTTGGACGGTCGTCGGCGCCTCCTATTGGACCGTTCAAGACTTGAGCGATTTCCGCAGGTAATGCTCTCTTCACTCTGATTGGTGGAGGCGGCTGAACAGGCGATGAGATCACGTGTGAGTAGCAGGAAAAGAAGACAAGGACAACGACTGAAATTTTAAAAAAAAGGAATATAAAGAGAGACGATAACACCGTAATGAAGACGAAATCGTACCTCCCATGGCCATACTGGTGAAGTGACTGAGCACCTCCCAACAGGATGCTGAGAGTTCGATTTGCACATGAAGTAAATAGGGAGTTTTCGCAAAGCCCCCGAAACGCCAACGCGAACGTCTATCCTTTTGTTCGGTGCTCTCTTCATGGCATCGAACAATGGGTTTGCCGTTGGCGTTGGCGTTTCGGGGGCTTTGCGAAAACTCCCTATTAAGACGCCTTGTACCCTAAAATGAACGAGTTCACGTTGGCTGCCTGCACGGCCGTCGGTATCATAAGGACAATGGGCGAATGCCCCCTCCCGACGTCACCGAAATACGATTTGGGCCGAAAAACGACAAAAAGTGAAGTTTTGACCTTCTTGAGACCCAAATGCCCCCCCCCCCAAGACTAACTAGCTAACGGCCTTACGTATGGTGTCATTGAAAAGTAAATAGGTCTCACTGAGTTAAACCGACCTCACTGACGATGAAACAAACCTTGGAAGAAAAATACTATCTCCATTATTAACAAAATTGAATTCTGAAGGCGTTTAAAGTTTTTCCTGAGATGATTTCTTGATGGAATGAACAAGACCACTCACCTGGCCCTTAAATAGAACCTCCATCGCAACTGAAACCCTCCCGGGATCCTGGGATGGACACACCTCTTTAAGGAGTTTCGAAAAGGAAGACCGAAAATGATATAAAATGGTGCTGAAACGAGGGAGGATTCTTACGTAAATGAAAGTAATCCGTCCCTGTGAGAACAACATGGCGTCCGATTGGTAAATACCTTCAGCGACCAGTTCTAACTGATAGTAAGGTTGATACTCCAATGAGTTGATTGCGGTCGGTTTTTCGACTGTCAGGTTATTACCGCCAGTCAGATCATGCCACCGGCACCGATTGGTTTCCGTCTCCTGTCAACACAGCCAATCATAAGGCCAATTAAAACCATCGAAATTGCGATTTAATAGACTCAATATGATAAATGTGACCGATGTATTGCAAATTGTCGATTAAACTACATGTGTTCCCCTTCTGCAATCCGTCACACGATGTGTACGGAAATGCCAGTGTCACAGCTGAGAAGGTGGTCACTGGCTACCGTTAGGCCTAGCAGGTAACATGTGCTGCAAGATCTCAGTTCTTTCTTTTTTGAAAAATCACCTTATTTGTACGGAATATTATGTATTACATGTGCTGCAGTTTCGATTGAACCTTATTGCATAGAATGGTTCCCACGATTTTGCCGCTCTCCACTCCCGCGACGTTCATTCCACAAAAACGGACAGTAGCGCCGCGGCAGTGCGGCGGCAAAGATGGGAACCAGTCTAGTCGCGGTGTCACTACACGCGTAGGGCCCAATTCAATGCCAGGCGGTCCCATTCATCCTTGATTGAACACCAATCAAGAGTATTTTCTTTTGTATTGGTCCGCTAGAACTTCCCTGCCATCTTTTGGTATAAACGCGGCTGACTGCTCCGATCCACGTGGCACTTTCATCAATGATGTTTTACAAATTTGGCCGCTGGGCGTCACTCGCAGCGAATTGCCTCATGAGACGAACATGGTACGACGTGTGTGTAGGGGCCTACAGTACAAAATCAAACGATTTTTTTTCCTGCAGCGCGCTTCAAGACACTGGGACCAAGCGAAGGGACGTGAACAGTGTGGTGATTCAAACGCAAAATTATTACGAATAAAATAATTTTGTGTTTGAATCACCACACTGGTGAAGGCGATAAATCGACAAGTGAAATCAGTTTTAAATCTATCTTGGTAATCACTTTCGTTCGCTATCAATCATACCATGACGAAAGGTTTGAGCGATTCTGACCACCAAGTCGTCTATTTGCATATGCACTTTATAAGCATTCCCCGTAAAATCATCCTGAACCTACGCCCAGTGAGAACGTAGACATAAAAGTTGATGAAGGAATTAGCGCCAGACACCACATACAGTGCTCCCATGACTGGGTAGAGCGAGGCCCAAGTTCGCTCACCTACCAAAAGTACATGTACGATTATTGTAGCTCCCAAGTTGACCAAAAGTGACGGCAACTCTAATATAAAGAAACACATCACTAAGATGACGATCCGCTTCGTTATGTTGGTTTTTTGTTTATCATGATCTTTACTACCTCTTGAAGCTGACAGGCCACTGACGTTTGTTCTCAAAACCCAAACCATTCTTGTCCCTGTGAATGTAAGACAAGCAAAGGGTATGAAAAACAAGATAATGTAATAGAGAACGTTGACATAGGCTATTTGGAAGTCCGCGTTATTGTCGAGGTCGCTGTCAATTGCGACAGGCCTAACTCGGTTAGTGCAGACGTCAAAGACAAAATGCCAGTCGCTGTACCAAAACTTAGGAAGGTTATAACAGAGAGAGAAAACGATGATTCCAATACTGGCGATTCTAGAGTTCCTAACTGTACATAAAGACTTGGCCTTCAGCGGGAAACACACAGCTACGTATCTCTCTGTTGCTACGAACACCATGAGATAAGTAGATACATGTACTGTCTTGAAATACCATGAAACGGCCCATTGGTATCCGCGGGAAAGTTGAAAGAACTCGTAGTAGATTTCGAGATGTCCCGTGTAAGTGTAGGCAGCTGGGAGGGAGTATGCGAAGCCGTATAAGGTGAGGACACCGTTGTCGGATATCGCCAGAGCCCGGAGAAGAAATGACGTGGAATCCTTCACCTCCCTGCTCAGGACAACGATCGCTAGTGAATTTCCAACAACACCAAACACAACGTAACATAACATGAACGGAACGTGCATGACGAACAAGACTAAATCACTGATTGTTTGTATGCACGTCGGTCTGTATAAACACTGAACAACTAGAGATTCCGTCATGTTGTTCATCAATAGTAAATAATACGCTTCGAGTCGTATATTAAATCGAAATGTTGGATTTGAAACCTATTTTCCGCCGTCTCGTCGGATCACGGTGCCACACGACAACAGGAATTCGCCAAATACTGCATCAATAGTTATTAAGCCTAATGCTGTAATCGACGACCGCGCTCTCGTAATAGGAAAAGCTGTCTCTACTGCGATAAAAAACACTCTCGACTAAAGGCCCGTTTACACATGCAACTTTTCATATGCAACTTCATGCAACTTGTTGCATAAACCTGATGAGACCAAAAAGTTTCATAAAAGTTGCATGTGTAAACGGGCATGCAACTCGTTGCAATTCGATCACGCTGGATGTTGCATCGATTTTTCTATGTGTAAACCGTCCCAGGTAGTTTGCATCAAGTTGCAAGTTGCTGCAACTTGCGATTTGGTGCAACCTAGTGTAAACCGGCCTTTAGGTGTGTTTCCCAGGAGCTGGAGCTGGGTGTTGGCGTTCTAATATGACCACTCGCCCAAGTTTTCATGCACAATAATACATGTAGAAACTCAGGTTTCCATTATGCAAGTTGATCCGGCCTTATCAAAGTAAAGAATGGGTGTTTTTTCGATTATGTCGAAAATAAGGTTTCATGATACCGTTACTTGTTACGTGTACACGCCACATAGAATGCTATGTACACGTAGGTAGACACTAGTTCTTATGTAGGCCTATATACTGCCTTTTATCAATCCAAGTATAAACTTAACTAAAAGGCTTGATCAATTAATACATATTTAAACAACACGAAAACACCGGATTCATATTAGTACAAAAATATGCAATATATACATTACAGAAGAACGAATGACGGAATGAAAGGCGAAATGTTCCAGGGTAACCTGCTCGTCATTGGTCAAAAGTTGGCATAGACGTCTACATATGCATGTAGAAGGTAATCTTCATACCAAGGTAGAACATTCTAGTTGCTATAGACACTTAAAGGTAGGCCTACTGTACTTCACATTAGTACGTGATTTTTATTAAACCAGCAGCACACCAGGCCAAGGCGATATCACAAGCGATCTATCGCCACCAATCTTCTTGCCAGCCACCGCAGACTTGGCGATATCGGCTTCAGTATTAAAGAAGAAGTGCACGCGTGACGTTCTAGGACCGCTAACCGGCGCCCTCTAACGGCAGGAAAGTTTCCCATTCCACGCATCGCTGTCCAGCGCACACCTGACGTCAACAGCCGATTTTACTTGGTTGCGATATCGCCTGGTGTGCTGCCGGCTTTAAGAAAGGTGAATACTGCCGCCGGACAGACGTGGCTCAGATTTGTAAGCGACGGCGAAATGACATGAAGGATGACAAGGTGGGAAAGAACTGAGCAATAGCACCGAAGAATCAACACACAGTAGTCACGTGATGGCAAGATGGCCGATTCTATAATACAGCTTTGCAATAATGTCGCCTGTGAACACATCCGGCGGTGTTAGGATAATTTCTTGGCGTGTTTCCGCAGGAACGTGTGAATGATGACGTCTATCAGCTCGGCAAGTGTGAGGACGCTGGCTCCGATGAACAGACCCAAGGAACCGCCGATATCACCTGAAATGACACCAGAAATTTCGAAAGATGGCAGCACAGTTCTAGCAGACCAATACAATAGAAAATCCTCTTGACTGGTGCTCAATCAACCATGAATGGGTCTGCTAGGCATTGAATTTAGTGACTCCTATTGGTCAACTCACTGAAAGCTCCTATTTTGCATTCACCAGTGAAGGAAACCCACCCGGAGCCGAAGCAAATTCCAAAACCGCGGTTACAAAAGTACTTACTCCAGAGGTTGGTGAGTTCGTACGCTCTTTGTTGCTGTATTTCTTCATAACTCAACTCGCGTAAGAAAACATCTACGTTTAGGATGTTATCTCTGAAAGAGACAATAGGAAGCCTTGTGGAGACACATTGTTCCCTATTTCAGAGTACATGTATTTCTCTTCCTTATGTGCACTGTAAATCTAAAATGTTTAAAGTCTGAACACGAAACTAAACGGGAATATGCAACATATTTTAAACATCTAAACGCGTTTAGTTCTCTATTATAGAACAATTTACTAATCCTCCTTTTTTAAGACTGGACATGAACATAGTCAGAATGAGGCCAACTACTGTAGCTTCTATTGGAAAGTGCTGTCTTTAGTGTCAGCCCTTTTGATGCCACTGGGGACTTCACTCAACGTAGTAAACCTACCAAATCCTACACTGGTGCTATCTCCTATAGCAAAACGTCATTCCAGACTATTTTTCGGTGAGCAGATAGCTCACCGAAAAATACGCGCACACGCGAGCTTTCTGCCTCGCGAGGCAAAAAAACTCACCGAAATTACGCGCACACGCGAGCCATCTGCTGAGCAAACGGTCTCGAATGACTTTTTGCTCAGCAGATAGCTCCAGTGTGCGGCAGGCTTTATAGAAACCCATCAAATAGGTATTTAGAGAAATGACTCTCGAGCTTTCCAATGAATACCTATGTCAGGCGTTTTTACCTATTTCCATTTCGTCAAGGTTAAGGCCTGCTTTCCATTGGCGCGTTTCCGTGCGTGGAAACGCTCGAAAGCATTGTTTGTTTCTGCTTCGTTGGTCACGGCGCGGAAAAAACAATGCTTTCGAGCGTTTTTCGCGCACGGAAACGGGCAAATGGAAAACAGGCCTTACGCTAGGGATACACTGAACGCGATTTACCCATCGCGCGCGATTTTCGCACGAATCTCTTTTGTTTCGGAGGCATTGCGGCATGAAATAGCGAGTTTTCGCAAAGCCCCCGAAACGCCAACGCGAACGCCAAACCCATTGTTCGATGCCACGAAGAGAGCACCATACAAAAGCGTTGGCGTTGGCGTTTCGGGGGCTTTGCGAAAACTCCCTACTAACAAAGAAACAACGCGCGCGATGGGTAAATCGCGTTCAGTGTATCCCTAGCCTTAAACGAAATTGTCGACGCAGTTTTGTATAGTCGACCATCACTTTAACTACCACTTCACCAACATACAATACTTAGTGTGAATACATTCAGGCTTCGACCACGACGAAAGGTGTTTGAGGGCAACAGACAAGATAAAGCAGCTACTTACTACGTGACCAAGAAGAGAAGAACATAACTAGGAAAGATGCAAGATGCAGTCCTCGAGGTGCGCACGCATACAAGGGCGTAAAGTAGTGCCATCGATGGTAAAAGAAGCATCCACTATGTTCATGAAGGAATCCGCAGCAAGCGATCTATTTGCCACCGATCTTCTCGCCAGCCACCGCAGACTAGGCGATATCGGCTTTGGTGTTGCTTGGCAATGGGCATCACTGGCGAGAGGATCGCTTCCAGCGCGTACTTGGCGTCAACAGCCGATCTTGCTCGCTGGCGACCACGGTCCATGAATTCATACATACTTAAGTCAAAGTGTGATACTTATCTTTTGTGATGAACAAAGGATAAGTGCCACACTTAGACTTAACGGTAGTTCTATGAATATGGGCCCAGTGTATATCTGCGGTCTGCTTTGACTTAAGAACAAATGTAGTTTTATGAATACCGGTCCTGGCTCCATATTCATAAACATGCTTAAGTCAAAGTGTGATACTTATCTTTTGTGTTGAACAAAGGGTAAGTAAGTAGTTTTATGAATATGGGCCCTGATCTTTAGTGTCGGTACTGCTTCCTGATGTTCCTTTAGATACTTCCTTTACCATTGAACATGTTGGAAGGGATAGTTTCAGAAAATAAACGACAAAACGATGTCAAGCAAACGAAAATAGATGTCACTTCACTAAAGTTTGTTCGATTAGACTGATGAAGCAGACTGAGCCTTAGCCTTGGCTCCATATTCATAAACATAAAGTCAAAGTGTGATACTTATCTTTTGTGTTGAACAAAGGATAAGTGTCACACTTAGACTTAAGTATGTTTTTGAATATGGGCCCTGGACACTATTGTTTTTGTGTATACATGTAGTATCTTTGTTGCCACCAATAAACGCACTTACATGTACCATGACGCAATATTCAGTCGGCTTCGTGCCCTGTCGTTTTCCGCCGATGGCGGGCACATTCAGGAATGTGGCTGTTTGAATTTGACTTTGAGGACGAGAAAAAATCAAACAGTTGATTTTGATGATTGTTTTTCTGATCCTTGGCAAATTAACATGATGGGCCACGGGGTGTCAAACAAAAGTGTAACAACAGCGTTGGCATGCTTTTGTGATGTTACAAAATGGAAGGATGAGACTGCATCATGCACCAGATTTGAACGCCGTCTACCGTCACAGATTCTAACAACAAAATACCATGCATGTCAGATGTGGTGTTGACTATGTCCATGATCCACGTGGGCATTGTGGAAGCTTCTCCTGGTGAAAAACGTAAAAAAGCAGGATTTCAAGACGGGTGTGAAAAGGAATGGGAGTCCAAGAAATGCAGGTCAAAGTTACAAAGATTTGCTATAGTAACAAGACCACATTCAAATGGTCATAGTAAGGCAAGTTATCAGATACTGGTTAGCGATACTAGTCTATAGTGAAAAAGATAACTTTAAATGTACAAAAAAATTCATCCAACATGGAGACAAATGCTATGCAATACAATGTACACCAGTTATTATAAATCAAACCGACACATATTACGTACACTACACTGCATGCAGGAGGGTCCCCGAAAATGGCCATGGCCCTGAATGGGGATAATACGTTTTGTGATCGCTGTAAATTCTAGGACCTGTTTCAAAAAGTGACTAATGGTACCTTTAACATAATGAAAAATGCAATGAAGTTAAAGGTACCAGCACTTTATGAAACAGGCCCCTGGCCGTCACGTCTGTGACAGGAAATAATAATGCATATTTTCTGGTACCCCCTTTATTATGTACATTAGGCCTACTACACCATTTCACCATGCACACACTGAGGGAATGGAAAGTTACCTTTATACCCCTAGGTCCAGGTTGTAAATACTTGATATAATGAGAATGGGCAACAACAAACCTCGTTACCAGGAATCTTTCCTCCTGATGTTTGACGACCTGTGTTCTCACCCAGCATCAAGCGCCGAAACAGTAAGTTGCTCATAAAATACAGTTACCGTCGAGCAGATTTGAATTTTTCTTTCTTCCGGCTCAAGATGTCTATATCCCCAATATTGTCCAAGCAATATCTTTGCTGGACTTAAAACATTCTTTTGTGTCTGCTTGGATAAAAAGCCATTGACATGACAAATTGTCCAAATTTCCTGCAGCCGAGGGCTGATGCTGCTGATTTTCGACCAATCAGAACGGAGTTATGAATTGGCTGCGTCGTCGTCGTGACGTCAGGAAAACATGGAGTCGATCCCTGGAAACGATCACTGGACACACAAAGAAAATGGCCAAAACCTACCTCCTGTAGAGCCCATGCGTATCTTTGGGCCGAATTCTTTAGCGTGGAAGGCAGAGGGAAAGTAAGAAAGAGCTAAACCATCAAAAACAGCACACGTACATGTACCCAAAAAATACCAGTGAACAGTGCGAGTCTGACGAAAGACAAGATGATGAAGCACAAGGATAGGTCTAACGCGTAAATTCATTTCACTCATAGCATTAGCATTCGAATATTATAAAAGCAACAAATAATGAATGAATGTAGGAATAGCATTAGCAAGTTTGGTAGCTTGAATTTGATGAGTTTTTGACGTGACAAGATGGTTTGTATTTATTGGTAAAAGAATAATGAGCCACCACCAAGTGGTCATGCAACTCCCCCTCATGCTTAGTTCAAGGTTATCTCAGGCGGCGCATTCCTAATTCCTAATCTGCATAAATCTGTGCGTGCGCGTGCGCAAAGCCATTTTGGCGAGTCTTACTTGAATTTTCAGTGACAAAATCTTCAGATTCTGGATATCGAAAAAATTGTGTGACTACAAAATAAGGTTCAGCACTATTACTAGGGAGGTTGAGGTCGGCGACTTATCACGGATCCTTATATTACGTATACGGATAGAATTCGGTACTGCGAGGACAAATTTTGTGTACATTTCGATCCGTATACGTATAAGGATCCGTGATAAGTCGCTGATCTCAACCTCCCTTATAGTAAATATAGGAAATACGCATCTTTCTACTTTTAATATTGTAGGTGGCCTACAGAGGACAGACTTGTTCCCGTCTTTGCCGCCCACTCGGCGCAGCGCTACTCTCCCTTCCGCAACCTGTGGCCGGAGTGGAGCGGCAAAGAACCAATCTATGCAGAGAAGGTCAGCGAAGTCACGGAGGTTTTATTCGACGTCCAAGGTCAAGAAAACAGAGGCGAACCATGTCGTCACCACTGTAAATACAAAGCAATGGTCTGGCCATGAAGGTCTTGGACGGGCATTACGATGATATCAATCATGGCCTGATAACGCACCGCCTCTTCATGCATCACACAGTGGATTATTCTAGTGATCAACAGCGATGAGACCCGGGGATGAGACACACGAAAGCTATCATCTTAAGCTTGGAGATTACCGGATCCGACAAATGAGACCAACAAGCCGTAATCAATGACAACCTTCTTTATGATTAAGCGACTGTTCCGACCCTTGCCCGTTATTTAACACTGTGATGATACTGTGAGATTTATTGAGAGTGAAAACATATACCGGTATTTAAGAAAGCGCAGCGGGCGAACTGCCGTCTGTAGGACATAACGGTCATAAAGAGGAATGTCTAGGCGCTAACCGGCCATCCTTACACCAGACACGCATCAAGCGCATGAAACTGATCGCAGGTTTCCAAGGCGTGAATGTGCACACACATTGAAATTGATCATAGTCGGCGTAAAATACGGACGGAGTATGAACCAGCCCATACACAAGACATGCACTGCCACCAACAAAATGAAGACGCGAGTTGAGGTGGTTATCATGATACAGTTTGCTCAGTACATATGTATCTTTTGGAGGATTCATGGATTAAAACTGACTTTCCATCACTGTGTGTGGGACAGACTTGTCTTCAGCGTCACGAATAAATTGTCATTTCTGAACAGATATTTGCTTCCGCACTTGACTGTTTCACCAACAAGTTCGACGCGGAAGAGAAAAAAGCGTGCGAGCTGCTGAAAGCACTCAGTGCATTGCGCAAACGTGCGGTGTCGGAGATTTCTTTGCAATTATTGCAATTATTGCAATTCATGAGCATGTCCGTATCATCGCCATCATTATCTATTTATAATGATGGTAACCAAACGCATATTCCTAGGGTAATTACAAACTTTTTATATTTTTTTTTCGTACCTATCTGACTTGCGAACAGTGACCTACACAAGGTTAGCGATAAAAAAAATCAGCACGGTTGAAGCCTCGATGGGAATTACATTAATGGAATTTGATCATCGTTACCATTTAAAAAGGTATATCTACCATTGGTTTTTCATATGATTATACGATATATTGGCATATGTCGCCTTGTCATGAAATATGATGGTCATTAGCATGGAATATCGGAGTATAGCAGATGGAACGCCTTCAAAAACGCTATTTTACTCAAAAACATTACAACACATTCGCTCACTATGTTTCTGATGCGGACACAATTTTCACTGTCATTTATATTTTCATTTCAGATAATGTCGTACTCCGCGCGGAATCACATCCGCCCGAACGGCCGAACATGTGTCCCTATATCATAGACCAGTGATGGTAAACACTATGAACTTCAATGACTCGGTCCGCGTATCTCTGTGATTTACATGTAGTTGAAAGAACCCCAACGACGTGGCCTGCATGTCCTTCGGAACTGATGGCGACGCCATGATGAAAGAAGGGCAAAGATTTCTCGTGATAGAAACGCTGACTGAGACATCTAATTGCACCAGTATTATTTCCTAACAAGGGATAATGACTGCCGTCGTCATGTTACGTTAGTATTACATCCGAGGGAACTGAGTACATGCACTTAAGGACAGCAATCACACGGATGTGTGTATCAGCGTTTGTCCGCATCCCTTCCGCGACGAAGCAAGTCTCTACTTGCTTTGTCTCTGTATCCAGAACGCGCTTTTACGATCTGATGTAGGTACAGTGTAGGCCTACACAACCATTGACATGTTGAGGAAGAAGTTTGATCCCGATCAGAAAGTCAGGGAACTGCATCGCGGGGATGTTGTTCTACAGTCGTAGTTTCAGAATCGAGTTAGATTTCTGCAAACTGCACGACTGAGACCAATATTCAACAAACCGGTCGAAGGCCTCGTTTAATTTGTTTTGTGGAAAGTCCACCTGTAAAAATCCAACATGGCGACCCGGGGAGTGTTCACCGACCCATTAGGACTTCACGACAGAGATTTCTCTTCTTTGAAAAGCCTTTATGAGTTCACCACGAAATATATGTGGTTGCCCACGGCGGTGTTGGGAATCCCTGGTAACCTGATGTGCATATGTGTGAGTCTGCATGCAGGAAATAGGAACATCTCGACGTGCATCTACATTGCTGCCCTGGCAACTGTGGACGCCATCCAGTTATTGGACACCGTGTTTTCATTCATTTTACAGTTTTGGATGGAGACGGCGTTGACTGAATTACAAATGAAGTGAGTATCACGACTTTGTGCAGCAATAATGGGGGTGACACATCGTAGTTTCATATAAAAAAATCAGTTCATTTAATGTGAAGCCTGGGCGGCAATACTGTCGGCCATACGATCAAACCCAATGAAGAAACTCAATCATTTTGCAATCACGGCTGACGGTTACATCAATTACATGTGTACGGCTTGCTGTACTTGACCCGATAACTCGACGAGTCGATGGCGCGATGACTTGAAGACCGCCAAAATTATCCAATAAAATTCAGCTGGTTACTTCTAAAAGGGGGAAGCGGACCGACGTAATGTCGCCAGTCACCGTTGCTAAGAATCAGGACCCGTTTCATAAAGCCTACTAGGCCTAGTATCATACTAAATTCCCTACTGACATGACTGAACTCCGAGTTGAGTATCGCGCCATCGAGTCAAGTACAACAAGCCCATGTATAGCCTACGGAGAGGCCAGTTAAAAGCCTCACAGAGGGTTCATGATCGAACCTTTTGTAATCCATCGCTCCAAAGATCTAAAACTAAGACTTTACATCAGTAATTTCAGTTGCTCTTATACGCCATTTTCCTTCCATGCAGGTTTGTCCTGTACACAGCCTTCACGATGGCCATTCTGTCTGGGTTCTTTCTGGCGTTTATGACGGTGGACCGATTCCTTGTGGTCCGGTTTCCTTTGACAGCAAAGGTCCGATGCACCCCGAAAAAGGCCCTTAGGGCAATTACATGGACATCGATCATCGTGTCGGTGGTAAATACCCATATCATCTTCCTTTACCAATTTGCTGAGGATGATAGTACAGGTAAGGAGAGACAAGTCAAACGAATATCCACAAAAAACAGATTGTGAGTTTCAAACAAGATGTGAATGGCATCTGTAGAAGTCGACACCACCATGCACCACCGGCCGATGAAGTAAGGCCGACAAGGAAGAGATGCGCAACTTCATCAGGAAGACGAATCCGGACATACGTTGACCAATTCATTTTATTCTAATTTTAACAGAGGTACACGTACAAGCAATGTACATTCACATAAGGCCCGTTACCCACTACAACAGCTTTTTTCACGGTGCGGTTTTTTTTGGAGAATACTTTGATGGTTCAGCAAATCATTTCGCCTTATCTCAGCGCCAGTGAAAACCGCAAAACGCGGCAACGGCTGTTGTGGAAACGGGCCTTGATTGTCACGTTTCAGGTGGAAATACACCAAAAATCCCCGACTACCCTTGGTTGGAAGCCATGTTTTCATTCACTAATCTTATATTCGGCAGCCTCGTGCCCTTCTGCATCATCGTCGTCTGCAACATCGGGATTGTAGTAACGTTACGGACAGCAGCAAATGAACGGAAACAAATGAACATCGCAGAGGACAAGAAAAAAGGCACGCAACATCTGACCCAGATGTTGCTAATCGTTTGCCTTGTTTATGTTCTTACATCCCTTCCATTCAGACTCTACGATCTGGCATTTTCGACGCCGGCAGTCAAGAGGCTTTACGACATGACGCAGGAGTACTGGCGTCTACGTCATCAAACCCAGTACCATCTTTTACTGTGTATTTGGGATTGGAATTACGGAGTGAATTTTTACCTTTATTGTATTGGCGGTGGGAGAAAGTATCGAGCGGAGGTGAAGGCTTTGATAAGGAAGTTGTTATGTCGAGCTCCGTAAGTCAAGTTGATGTGGTAGCGACGTGGGGCAAGTCCTCCAGTCGGCGCGTTGCGCATGGCCAACAGTTCGACTGTCGGTTGGAAGTCATGTGGTAAAGACATAATACACGTAATGGCAAAGAATCTGCTGCCGATTCCCAATGGCCATGTAATGTCAAAGAACAGTGAGGCTTGAACGAAATTCTAAAGATGGCGGCCATCTTGGAATCCAATATGGCGTTCAAAATGGCCGTTGGTCTATTTTTTCCTTGATTGACTGGATTTTTGATTTTATGCATAGCCAATATCGCAAACCTGGGTCGCAAGACCACCCATGGTAGTACATGTAGCTTCGGTCGTGTTATCGGGGTGGTCGTGTCGACGTGGTAGCAAGGAACACGCTTGGAAGATAATTAATAAGTTCGGTAGTGTTAGCGAAGAAGCTGCAGGTGATAGGATATTGGTATGTTTGATTGATGGGTAATTAATTGCATTAAGTAAAGTATTCACTCTTTTCTAAGACTTATGAATCCACGGAATGAGAATTTTTTTGTAATATTTAATGAGACGCTATTTATCAGCGTCGGAAATATTATCACCTGTCACCTGTCTATGGGGAATTTGGATTTCTTTTTTCAGTAGCGATTCCAACAGCGTAGTCAGGTCTGATGTCATACAAGTTTGGTATAATAAAGTTCTGAAGGCAGAGGATCACACATTAACCCCGTTCTTTAGACAAGAAAGGGTTGCGGTGTCTCCTTTCGTCCAGTTTCATTACCAACGGGAATCTACACGAAGTACGTAGCTATGACGACACGAGTTGAACGGATTTGATTGGTTAGTTCCCGGAACACATCCTTCCAAATCATTGGATGGATGGCGGCGGTTGGAACCACGAGCTTGACCAATCACAATGTTACCTCATCACGTCGCATACTTAATACCCAAACCATTAGCAATATTGGGACAGCTTTGCAAAGACAGAACATTGAGTGACATAAATAAGAAGATGTGTATATTGGATTTCTAATAACATTCAATAAAGGATCATTAGCCTACTTACCCAAGTGCTTTACCAGACAGGTTAGATATTGGTTCAGGGTGCATATCGGGACGGTGTCTGAAACAGAAGAATCGGTCTAGTCCGAGGAGTACGTCATGATTCGGCACCCTGTCGACACATCAGGCACGCCGCCAGTCTGTTGAATCTACCTCCGGAGGGTGCCGAAGGAGCTACGATCTTTATAGACTAGTACCTGGTCCTACCGATGGTGTCGCTATATGCAAAAGCCCGATGTAAAATAGTTAGGATCGGGTACCAGTCTACGATCTTTAGTGTCGTGAATCTCTGATCAAATTTTCTTGATATCACTTTAGGGCCAGTAGGGGCTCACGACAACGTGATGTACGTGTAAACCCTTTTTTCAGTGTATTCAGAAATTTGATCAAAAATGTTACACTTTAACGTTTTTCAGTGAGGCCCGTTTGCTAGTGTGACATTACACTCAGATTGACGGAATAAGCAGCGACTTGACACTGAGCGACACACAGAAACCGCGAGTCCTGATTTCCAGTGTGTTCCGAAAAATGGGAGTCACACAGAAAAACGGCCACACTGAAAAACGTTACACTTGTTTTTTATAGTAAGAGTTGTCTTTGAGAAAATCGTTGATTAAGTCAGATGGAAAAGCACAACATCCTGACTACATGTAATGGGCATCCTAGCTACGATAGAGGGCAGCACACCGAAACTCGGTCCTATACAATGGACGGCTTTTGTGTGGGAAATTGATCAGGACCGAGTTGCCAGTTTCATTTCAATAGATTTAACCACTGGTGACACCTATTGAGGCAGTGAGCTAGGGTCCTCATTGCTATTTACGATTGTAAAGTTTAAACTTGGAGGAAAATATACTTAAAAGTTTTATCTCTACCATTATGCCTGTCAGGATGCGCGCCAGGTCGCATATAGACGTCTCTACATTCGCAGACTTTAATGAGAAACTTCTGTCTACAGTCCAGGAGGCAGGCGGACACCGAGTAGTGGTCATAGTACTCAAGCTTCTTGTCATCACTGCACCGACCGTACGGGTACTTCAAGTTGCCCACCTGAATAATGACAAACAACATATTTTCATGTCCATAATGCCATCCAACAGTAGGTAACGTCGATGAAAATGAACCCCATTTCCGATATTGCCTACGATTTCGTAAAGCCCTCAGCACTTGGTAACGTTTCTTACCTCCATGATGGACAACCCGACCAGCGCATGCGCACCGGGTGGAATGGCCTGTCCCAGATATCTGACCATGGGAATCTCTTCCTGGTCGTGTAGGAGTATTTTAATACCTGCTCCCTCTATTGGTCCACTCATGTATTCATATTGTTCGATATTCAACCGCAGGCGAAGGCCTCCATTGGAACCTATGGAACGAAGAACGGAAATACATGTACATGTAAATGAATTCCGGGTGCGTTTCCCGGCGCGGTTTTGGTGCGAACGCTCCTAACTGTTTGATTATCTGGACTCTAAACTACAGAACAGATAAGATAACTCATCCGTCTCAAATTGAACCGTCGGCGATGAATTTAAGACGGTTATTTATTGTCGGAGACCCGGACTTATGCCACTGATATATCTTTAACGTTTCGTTAGGCCGGATTGCTTGGAGGATGATTTATCAGTCTCCCCGGCAATCTCGTCTGCTCCTTTCATCCGAACAGATTTTGCTTGTCTAATTTCACTCATAACCGGGAACTGTAATCGAACGACAAATTAAACAACTGTCTTGGAGACGTCCGACTGAGATTTGAAAAGCTTAAAGAAAAAGTCCCTCCGGTGAAACATTGTGTAATATCTCAAATTGTGACGGATCGGGCCAGGAGTAAAACCGGCCGACAAAACCTTCGCAATCCCCCCCCCCCTCCAAAAAAACAATGCAGAGATTGGAAGGCTTAGGAAAAGTCCCTGCAGTCGCCACATCTGAAGTAATGAGCCGAGAGAAGGCCATGTGTTTTAGGAAGACGTGTTTTCAAGTCACACATACCAAAACCAGACCGTTTCGACATTTCTTCAGCGATCGTCTTCAAATCATTTAGAACTCCCATGAATCTGATTCAATCGAGACATTATTTAAATTGGTCCTTGAATGCCGCGTCGTATAATGTCACAAAACAGATAAGGATGATTTCGTCCGCATTCTTCTCTAACAAAATTGCTTCGTATTGAAGTGAACTTCGGTCTTGACCGATTGATATCTTTGTTTATTCTCAGTCATGTTCGCATTTGACTGCCAACTGAAACTCACAGCAGATTCCAGGGAACTAAGTCCATGGAGGTATTTATACCTCCATTTTAAGTCCAAGTGTGACAATTTAGTTCAACACAAAAGCCTTCGCAACTTCGCGTGCACGCAAGTCTATTGTTTGGCTGTACATGTACCTGCCCTATTGTTCAGCTACTGCCTTACAATAGATTTGCGTGCACGCAAAGTTGCGAGGCTTCATGAATATGGCCACAGGGGTCGAACCCGGTACCTCAAAGGTGACAGGCGCCGGTGTTTCCAGTGCGCCACTCTGACACGACTTATAAATACATATACAATGTACATGTACTATGTTTACAAACATCTTGGTTAGGCCTATTTACCTATCCTTGTCACTTTCTTGACCTTAGATTTAGTTCCACCATTAAAGGTCATACACGCCCCGTGGTCTGTTGATGTACTCACGATATCACCGGGGTCACAGGGTCGACCGTCCCACTGGCAGCTATAGAGAAAGATGAATTTGATTAAGGAAAAAGAGATAGGATTATTTTGTGATTTTCTACGGTGGCCGGGAAGGAAAAATATTTCTGCGACTCAGAAAAAAGTAAAACTCATCAAACTACTCCCATAAACTTCCTGGTCATTTATTTCCCGACGAACGGCACAAAAAAACGATCTCTGGTCATGCAATGAACACTTTTATTCAGCAACTGAAGCCAATCCATCACCTGGTCGGAAGCTTTGACGGTCGATGTCGGACTAACGTGATTTAAACTGTAGGTGGTGATTGCTATTCAATCGTTTTTATTATCATTATTTTACCTCCATCCATCCAATTATTTTCCATATTCACAAGTAACTGCTCGGTTGACAAGTCAATAGTCATTCAAGTCCTGGCAGTGGCGAGTTATTGCTTTTTTCGGTCAATTATTTGATTCGGGTCTTTATTTCAGTCTGCCATTCCGAAAAATCACATTTAGCTTTTAGCACTATTTGCCAGTTGCTGGTGTGCAAACATGCAAAGCATTTTGTGTCATCACTGATGTATTTGCACTGGTGAGAAGAATATGATAAATGGTGAAACCAATTTAATGAGGAAACTGATACTATTGTCTCAGCACAGACTGGTCAGTGAATGAGCTGTCTTTAATACCCTCGGTTCCATTTGACAGACTGAAACTGCGTTAAGTGTATTTAAACAACAAGTTCATTCACTTTCCACACGTCAATCGGTGTTGATTTCAGTAGTTCAAATATGAAATAATTTTCCGAAAAAATAGCATCAAGATGCGTTAATGCTGAATTACAAAAAAGTGACTGAAGGCGCCTTTTGTGACATCGATGTTATGTTTCAAATTACGCCCAAACCCTCGGGCGCAGCAGCGCCTCGGGTTTTTAAGCCTAGCGCACATGGCCGACAAAACTCAATGCGTTAGAGGTGTTTTTAAAGTGGACTGACCCAACGCTGTCGACTCGTCATTCAGCCGGGCCAGTCGATTTTAACAGACACCCCTAAAGCGGCGAATCCACTGTCGCGATTTGGGCTTGAGACGGGGTTGCGGTGCCTTGCGATCGCCTTATATGGCAATCGGAAGTCCTTATATGGTAACCGCAAGGGAACGCAAACGCGTCTCAAGCCAAAATCGCGACAGTGGATCACCCGCTTTCCGCATTGAGTTTTCTCGCAAATGTGCGCTTGGCTTTAGTCTCATGTTCGGTACACCCGACAATTCTTCCGTGACACTTTACTGACCGCCGGTTCGGCGCGTAAGATTCCTTAAAGCAACACCGTATTGAATTCAGAAAGTGCTTACGACCTCCGACGTCAGTGTAGTGTAAAATGTACTGATGCACTATCTGAATACTTCATTAGAGCTCTGCCTGCAGTTTTTCAATGTGTGCTGAAATCTAGGCCTTGATTCTTTGAAGTAGGCCTACGTATCAGGCAGGCATTTTGGGGACCTTCACGAGGCTAAGAGACCTCTACCTGCATTCTCCTTTCACTTTGAAAATACAATGAAGATTCAATACAGAGGGGCTTTAACGTTCGTTCTCTCTTAGACGAATAAACATATTGAGATCGAAACATAGATCACAATTTCTGCTGTCAACTGGAAGAAAGGGTTCAATTACGATAATAGATCCGATTTTCATTGCCGATCTGACTTCATGGATACATTAATGTTGACAAGACAATTTCATCACCAGTGACGCTGGCGCATGTTAACATTGTTCATTTCAGTTTCAACAGCAAAGCTTCGTCGCCGGATGCACGATTTACTGGAATGAACTCAGAGACTGAATTTCACCATTTCACGCAGTGGCAGTTTTATCAAATAAACCGGTAGACTGGTACCCGGCCCTAATCGTAATTTTGCATACCGGTATGTTAGGACCGCGTTCGTGAGTCTGATTGGCCGGTGATAAGCATAGGAACTATTATGTTGATACATTTTTATTTTTAACACCTACGTGATTGGTGGATTTCCTCGGTCAAGAGGTCACCTTCTATCTGCATTCCGGTACGTCAGCCGTATTGAGAATTGAATAAATTTACGTAATTTACATAAAATTTCCAAGTGACGTCACTGGCAGAATTCCTCCAAAAATGGCGGCCAATACTGGTCCCACCAAAAAGCCACGACTGCAGCGCGCAGGTTGGTAGGATCAGGTACTAGTCTAATAAACCGGTTGAAACCCCGAATCTTTAGACTGCTTCCCGTCTTTGCCGCTACGCTCCAAGGCGCTCGTGGAAAGGACAGTAGCGCCGCGGAAATGGAGCGGCAAAGATGGTAACCAGTGTATGAAATCTTCTGCAAACCCTGTCACGTCGGTATCCATTGGAAAGAATTCCCCAAGGCCGAGTTTCACGCAGGCGAACAAAGGTTTCATGGGGATGAATCCTTTGTGAAGCCATTGTTCGCCTTCGTGTTCGTGTCGCGTGTCATCCGATGTAAACTCGGCCTAAGAGCTTTCCAACGAAGAGCCATGTAACGGATTTTAGGTGCCTTTCAAGCGTCCATACACACGGCGCGTGTAGGTTATTCATTTTAGAGAAATTGGTCTTTGCCAGTGAAAGTGTTAAATCAACATGGGAATGTCGCCATGACCGAACACTGATGAACAAACGACATTACACGTACAATATTATTACTTATGATTACTTCCACGATTATTGTGGTATATTTTTCGCCGAAAACTAACATGTTTTTGATATAATTTATAGACTATGACCCAATCAAGTTAATCATTCATAACCTTTATCCTAATTTACCTTTGTTTTGTTTGTATATGACTCAATAGAGATTATTACGTCTAGTCTCCTGGTTAATCAAGCCACTTGGACGGTGGCGTGTCCCACTTCCGTCGCCGACGATACCCATTAGCTTTTGTGTCTTGCGCATGCGCGTAACCAAGGTAACGGCAACGGAAAATTACTCTACAGGTATTACGTCCGTGACAAATTAGCACACAATATTGGTCCAGGTTATCAAACCCATCGGTAGTGAGACCATAAATATCTGTACGGCAGTTATAATATTGTAAACGACTCGACGCCATCTATTCAGTTGCCCATTTTATCAACGCAAATGACGATAGGGCGGTACGCAAGAATGGGGACGAGATTGTTAGGTCTATAACCTGAAGTCACAAACTGATGGCATGAATAGTATCTAGTAAATGCTTATACTTCAGTTTTATTCAGTATTCTCCAAAGCCGATAGTTCGGGGAAGAAAGGTCAACAACCTGTCCAAGCTGAAACATTTCAAAAAGCGGCCGCCATTACGTCGCCATGGTAGCGGGCAATATATCGCGGTATTCCTGCCCGTGGGGAGACATATAGATTGTCACAAGGTCACATGACGTATGAGCCAATCAGGTCCACGGAATTGTACCTGAGGTACGAGATTACCATATAACTAAACTTAACTCTGAGGTCCACTTTCTGCCCTGCAACCAAACAACAGCTAAAGGTAAACACCTTAGAATTAAGGAAGCTTCTAGAATACGGCCCATTACCTTATAACCATATCTGCAATGGTATGTGACGTGTTGTTATAAACATCATCCATGGCTATCTGCTCAAATAGTTTGTGAAGTTCAGTCTCCTTCTGTTCCTTAATTTCGTCGCCAAACTGATCATGGTGACCTCTGCTTCCGCTTCCTGCCTCATCCTCGTGATGATGACTGGAGAACGCTTTCGTTAACATGTCGTAATAGCCATGTTTCACGCTTTGAGTGATTCTGAAAAATGCGAAGTTATTTTTTACAGGGTGTCCTTCACGGTAGTGTTGAGATGACGAGAATTACACGTGACCAATCCACAGCAGGTCCGGGCTTGACTACTTCCGGTGGTCTGTAGTCATTACGTTAACACTCTGAAGGATAAACTCGTTCAAGACGAGATTTTACGATAAGTGACCTCTCGTTTCTCTATAGGGAGGGAGGGGGAGGACCACAGATCCCTAATTCGTCCTAAGAAGGTAGACACTGATGATCACAACAGACTTCCAATTTTGGTCAATGGGGAAATCAGAGCTTGTTTTCCCTTAATCACATTCACCAAATCCATTTGTGGTAAATTACACGAAAGTGTCCGATCCTTAAATCTCATCAACGGGCCTCAGTTCTTCCACATGACGCCGTGACCATTCATTGTCCAAGCTTCATGTAACACCACCAGACGCATCGTCTCAGACAATTATTTTACCTCAACTTTTGTAGCCATGGCCCGCTTGACCAGCTTTGCGTGTGGTGCACCATACGACGTCAGAAGCTTAAATTAATACCATTCAATGGCCGCTCTGTAAACCGTGAAATTTTCGCGGCGCTAAATGTTCGCGATTTTTGGGGTCTACGAATTCGCGAAGCATAATTTTTCGCGATTGGAACCCTTCAGCTTCATAAAACCTCAAGAACCAATGATTTTCGCTCGATTTATGTTCGCGTTTTGACCCCCCGAGCGCGAAAATCGCGAAAATAAAACGCACGCGCAAATTTCACGGTTTACAGAGCGGCCATTGAATGGTATTAATTTAAGCTTCTGACGTCATATGGTGAGACCTGTTAGACCGCCATCTTTGTTGGAAAGGTCTAGGCCTATAGGTAACCCGTACTTATTACCGCAACACAAAAGAGCGGAGTACGCAGCAAAGGTTCAGTTCTGGGTGCTGAATCAATTAACAATAAACATGTTATTTTTCTCCCTGGAGATATGTTTAAAAATATTTTACATTAACTGATGAGTTTTATCTTGTTCTGCCGACCGTTCCCTCTAAAGCTTCCAAATTATCATCTTCCCATTGAAATGCACAATAACATTCAGTGAGCGAATTTTGCGTGAAATGTACAACCTTTTCAACAGTGAACATTCCAGTGCAATAAAAGTGATTTTCTTCGCCAAGATACTACACTCTTATTAATGAATATTAAACATCTCATTTAGACCTCCTCGCGGAAAGTACAACCTTACGAAATTAAGTCTATTTACCGATTGGATGGTGATAATGAAAAGATACTACATGTATTTTGATTAATAGGCATCCCTGACATAGGGACTTAATATTCCTAGATTGATGACTGTTTTTATTGCCTTATCGTAGGGTTGGATGCGGGTGAGTGTTACCTCTCTCTCTCTGCCAAGGCGACAATTTTGCCGAAGAGAAAAAATGTAAAATGTCATAATGAGGAGTGAGATATGAGTTCCTGTGTAACCAGCGCCAAAGATGTATTATTTCCACAGTTGTAACGGAGGATGGAGGAATAAAAGGGCCTCAGCCTTCATCTGAGAGGATGGGAGTGTGCAGCAGATATATGGATACAATTTCAGCATTCGGAACGACCTGAGGCGAACTGCTTATCTGTCACTGGGCGGCGCATTTCACCTCGGACACAAGTCCAAGGCAGCCATATTGTTTATCAACAAACCCACGTGACCGCACCGTGGAACTATTTTGGCCGAATTTTGGCCTGTTAAGATGTTCAACCTTATTTGCTGGATTATTTGAGCCATATTATATAATATTATATATAAACTTACCGGTATCTCACCCAATCTGCCAATTATTGATCAATAACGCAACGTTTTTGTGTGCCCTATTTTGTTCATGCGCAGGTGTGATGAGGTGAACCGCACAATTACCTGCAGAAACGAACGGCAATCGTTGCGCGTTCAAGATGGCTGCCTTGGATGTCCGAGGGGAAATGCGACCGTACGGAAATTGCCGAGCAGTTGCCTTCGGAAGTTCCGAATGCAATTTCAGAAGAGAATTGGACCTGGGGCCGTATGCATAAAACATCTTAAGTATAGAATTTCACTTATCTTTTGTTTGGAACAATAGTTTAATGGAAATTTTACACTTAAGATGTTTTATGCATACGGCCCCTAGAATATAAGTACTAGTACATCGTCATCGGCAATTAGACTGCACGCCATATATTCCCCGCGACGTATCGAAAACATGGTTTACCGTCCGCACGTCACCGAATGGGCAAGAATAAACCACGGGACATTGCCCCTTATTATCGTGAACACGCAATAAGCCAATCATCTTGGGTCATCAAAATGATCCGAAGAAATTGAATTGTGTGTCTTCGGAGTTTATTGGTGATTTTGTACACTCTGCCCAGGCCGTGCCCTTTTGAACCCAGATCAGTCACTGCGTCTCAGGAAAAGCTGTAACGCTTCATGACGAAACACGCTAAATCCCAATTCAGTCATGCAAGTAATAAAGCTATAATGTAGACATTATTGTTTTATAATCTGTTACTCTTTAAAGGCCTAGCCTACTTGTTATTTTTCTGTGTAATGCAGGCCATTGTATCTTTTTCGCAGTACCGTGGCTGGGGAAGCGAGAAGTCGGGAAAACGCCGGGAAGTAAAATTCGGGCAAACAAGGTGTTTGCACGTGACGTCACAGTGGCCGCCATGTTGGAGGCATACAGCAGTAGAACAGACTCTCAAAACAATAGAAGTTAATCTCCATGGACCGTGACTGGCGAAAACTTCTTTTGTTTATACCGCCAAATTAATATGGCCACGGTGAAAACACTGTTGGCCTATTTACAGAGTTTCAATACAGCGTTTTCGCGAAGCCCCCGAAACACCAACGCGAACGTCAGGGCGGGCCGTCACGAAACTCCGATAGCACTAACAATGCCTAACAGAGAGGTATGCAATGGCTTTTACCATTACAGAATTTCTCTGTTAGGCCCTGTTAGTGCTATCGTAGTTTCGTGGCGGTCGCCCCTGTCCTTTTGTTCGGTGCTCTCTTCGTGGCATCGAACAATGGGTTTGGCGTTTGCGTTGGCGTTTCGGGGGCTTTGCGAAAACTCCCTATTGGAAGTGTGAAAGGCGAAAAGTACAGGGCCAACCTAAATTAACTGACACTCCAATTCATTCTTGCATGCAGCTAGATTATGGTACCTCACACTTGCCTTTCTAAAATCACCATTTCCTCCCACCGATTGTCCCCTTAAAACTAGTGCCAATAGTGCAATCAGTCATTGTCAGTCCGTGATACTTCAATCAAGAACTCTCCACCTTTTATCATTGATCGTTATCAACGTGAAGTAAGCTTGTTACAGGACATCAATGGTTCAAACGTGCAGTGCATCAGAACACTCGGCTATAAAAATACATTACGGTCGACGTGAACAGAATGGTGATACAATGACAATGTATCAGTGACATAACAACAACAATGCAAAATGTACATTTCGCCGCTCAAGGTCTGTCTAAATAAATATGGACCTGTGCATTACACTAATTACT
>NMRB01002508.1:0-20577 GCA_002633025.1 Notospermus geniculatus | reverse complement strand
CGCTGATACCTTCCGCTGCTCTGACCTTCATCAACGTTCAACAACAGGAAGCTTGTGGTCCAATGTTTCGACAAGAACCCTGCGATTGCCAAAACGAATGGGCCTTAAAGAGTATCCGTTTTCGCGAATCTTTTGCCAAAACCCATAAAATTTGTCAAAGAACCCTCTTTCGAAATGTAGATCACGTATAATTATGAGGTCAATATTGAGGGCTACAGGTCGAGATGGCAGGAAATTTCATCTTCGGCAGATTTGAAGGAGGCCATTTTGTGAAGCAATCTAGGAGAACCCTTCGCATGTCTCCTCGCAGCTATGGCAACACCAAACCCAGCATTAGGCCTACTGTCATCAGCAACGATCGTGTAACCAAAGGAATTATCAAAGGGGCTCATGGAAACTTTAGGGATAGACCAGCAGAGAGTGATCCATGCTGGGACAACTGTCAGAACAGCCGAGTCTTTTGTCACCACCTCCATATTAGCCCTTGTTACACAACATAAAAAACCCGTGTCGAACCCGGGTTTTTTCTGTCCACACCTGTTAAAAACGCGGTGTAATAATCCCCTCCGAGCTCGAACGGTTTTTGGAGGGCTCAATTTAGGTCCCCGTCACAAAATTTGAGCAGTGTTGACGGGCACCGGGCCTCAGGAGGGATTTTTCACAACCGGGTTAGACCCGGGTGTCAAAAAACCCGGGGATTTCTATGTAGTGTATAACCACGGCTACAGTGTGGGTAGAATGGGCCTAACAATGGACTGATTGTGAAAGCTCTAGGGCCTATTGTAAGGTCAAGTCAGTGGATGGCAACAATAGATCACATGGGCTGTTCTGTTAATAGATCGTGGATCACTTCGTGTTGGTTTATACCAAGTTTCCAGCCCCTTGTTTATTCTATCAAGTCATTTCGACATAATGCAGGTTTACAATACATAAAGCAGGTTGGTACTTGTTCAATACAATGTGATTATCTCTTGAATGATGCTTGGCATCAACCCGTAATTATTACGAATTGTTTTAATTTGACACCAAGCAGAATTACCAGAATTACAACACCAGAACTGCTGATGTAGCGATCGAATTTGCCGCGGAAGAACTTTCAAGTGTTAATTCGCCAGTATTTGGACCTCTGTTTCCCGCTAATTTTCGACAATTCTCTCATTGATGTTGCTGATTTTCGTCATATTTTAAGCGCCGTCTTATTGCTGTCGTCCTTTTCTCCGAGTCCGACATAAAAAATTTCTTTCAGAAACCTTGGAGGAATTATACTTGTCAAGTATAATTATACTTGTCAAGTATAATTCCTCCAAGCACAAACTCATTTTTTTCACCACGACGTGACTTTTACGTTACGCGTGCGTTTACAGCTTGGAGGAATTAGGCTACTTGCCAAGTATAATTCGTGTAAGGTTACATTTCAATATGGCCGCCACTGAGATACTTTATTGTCATTAGGTGGCAGCACTGCACTCTAAACCTGAAAGCGTTAGTTTCGATTTCTATGTCAGCGTCACCTTGCAGGAAGGAATTCCTTCCTCCAAGGCGTCACCTAATCCATGATTACCAGAAATTCCCCTCACAAACTCTTAACTTTGTGGAAACAGGAAAATGAGATTCACACACTTGTACATGGGTTTTTTTTGTTAAATTGGTTGAATATCAGAGATAAAAAACCGACGCATTAGCAAATCGACACATTGAGCCGCAGTTCGAAACACGTCGCCCAGGTTAATTGAATTTCATCATGAGGAATTCAAATCGTCACTAAAAAATGTTGATGTTAGGCCATCAGAAGTGCCAATGTAACGTCTGCCAGGCGAAAGGAGTAGTTTTTCACATATTTTCCAATTTATTAGGACGTCTATCAGCTGTCAATTGGTGAGTAGTCATTTAAATCATTTAATAATGAAATGATGAATACCATAGGATATATTCATACTCAGACTGCCGTTTCCCTGGATGCCCACGATCTACGTCGGCATTTTAACACCTGCAAGAAGCAAGGAATTTGCTGATAGCGCACAGCCTGAACTCCCTGTCTCTATCGAACGATAGACACAAGTAGTTCACAAACTAAAGGCGCCGCTCCACGTGACAGTTTTCTATCGAAAGTTTGCTGTCAGATAGTCAACTATTGCTCTCAGATGGCAATAACTGCTGTCATACAGTACTGTATATAAAGGGTAACATGTAATAACTTGTTTTGGGCGTGAACTGGTCTGAACGGATCACGTAATCGCTTCTCCTTGATTTCCCTTGAGAAAGGTCCAAAGGGACTGAAGTAATATGAATTTCCATGACACTGTGCTGCAAGGAGCAAAACTATAAACATGTATATAAATGTAGATCATATTATTATCATCAACACCATTTTCCACAGATTCTTTATCATATTCACTTCACAAGGATACAAAGGCCACGACCCTGGAACGTCAAGTCAGTGTCATTACATGTTATCGCTCTCAAATTCTCCCGAGGTTTTCACTTGACGAAAATACCCCTTTGGGAAATTCAAAATTTACTTATCTAGGATTATGACTTTGAAATATTTGACGTTAAATTGTCAGTCTGAAACATTAATTTGAAACATTAATTTTTCATTTTCAACTTGGGTTGCACACTCGCATACTACTTGGTGCGATGTGATTATGACTCATGTCGCTGCCATCGCTAAAGTTGGGACGACAAAACGGCAGCGTTTATTTTGCATTTTACAGTATGCTGACATGTTTCGGACGGACAAATCAAGAAACTCGAAGAAATGTATTCTCGGAGCCCGTTTCCATTTCAGCGGCATTCCAAGAACTCCCGTTTTCCTTTTCTACAACCATCCTGTTCTTTCATGTCTTCAGTGTACCGGTATCCTAAATGGGGTGCCAACAGAAGCGGGCGAGAAAACCGCAACGGTAGAGAGTTCCGGCAATTTATATTTACTGCAGAACAGAAGCTGCCTAGTGCTGGTGATGACAGACCAGAAGGAAGGTAAACCCAAAACCACAACGTACTGTACCATACTACATGCCGCAGTACTATTGAAATCTGAGAAAACAGGGCTGCGAACCAGCTTACAACTCGCTTGCGACCTGTTCTGCCCTCCGATCAAAGTAGCCGCCCATACACGATCAATATTATTGCACAACATGGGGCCCTAAATAGGGGCATGTGCTTCTGGCATGATGGGAAGAAGAAAGATTGGCAATAATATTGCCCACTATGGGTCGCTATAGACTTCTACATTTTACGACCAAGTAAACAGTGATATAGAGTTCAGCTATAACATCAATCACTCCTCCCACTTATCACGAGTGAAACTGCCTTTTTTACCATTGGAAGGAAGTAATGGAATGCGAAGGACTTTTGGCAAAGCTCCGTATCATCGATCCGTGTCACGTATAACATATCGAGCTAACGCATTTTCTATTAAAGTCATACCTCATACGTGACACGGATAGACGATACGGAGCTTTGCCAAAAGTCCCCCGCCGACACTGTCAGGGCCAAAGACACAGCATTGGCCCTGCTAAGTATGGAAGAGGCCATCTCAAGCTATTCATGTTCCTCACTTGGATGGGATGTTTTTCTTGCCCGTTGCATACACTGGTAGGTACACCGCGGCTTACCCTCCCATGCGACGGACTGAAGGAGCAGTGTTGGCCGCCTGTTCATTTGGGAGATATATAAGAGAGTGGTTGACATGGCCACTCGGAGTAAGAGGAAAGGAAACACACTAGTTCTCTCTGGTCAACTAAAATAGGCCTATTCATCACGTATACATTCTTATCTTAACGATCGATTAATCATAGCAATCTCGAAATGGCAGCTTAAGAAGACGGGGGATGGATGTTTGGCCTCCACATGACAACTCACATACCATCAATAATACTGTTGACGACGACCGCAACAGATCCATTAATAGGGAGATTTAGAAATCAAACGATAAACGTAAACTTTACGACAACGTTATTTTTCATACTACCATAAAGACATCAAACCCGGTGTTTGATGTCTTTATGATACTACACATTCACCAGATTTTATATTGCATTTTCGGTACAAAAATAACGTTGTCGTTAACGTTAACGTTTATCGCTTGATTTCTAAACCTCCCTAATGTAAGCGATGCTCCATTTACTACAAGCTGTTCAAGTAGTGTCAACCCCGCAGAGAGTGTAAACCTCCAAACGACAATCCATCTTTACACAAGAGTGATTTTGACGCGAAATTACTCTTCCTTCAACCGTGAAATGGTCAATTGCTGTTCCTTATTTCTATGTCACGACTGATTTATTAAGGGGAAGAGTTACAGCATCTGAAACGGGGCCTATTTCAGACGTCTTCTGACTGTACGCTTGAAGCATAGCCCTTTTTCAAAATCACGTGACGTCTTTGTGCGGAGCTACGTTTAGGGGCCCCGAGTGACGTCACACAAACAGCGCCATGGCATTTGGCGGTGCAAAAAGTCATGACGCAGTTTGTGTGACGTCACTCGGGCCCCTTATGAACGTAGCTCCGCACAAAGACGTCACGTGATTTTGAAAAAAGGCTATTCTGAAAAGATGTCCTCAGAGGTTACAATCATTGTGCCAAATAAACTGTTTCTCCCGCCTCGGAGGGTTTGATATTTTGATAGATCCAAGCATCTTGTCTTTGAGAATCTATATTTCCAAATCCCATCCTCCCACGGCAGGGGTTTCCTACCCGCTCCTCTTCAAAATTTGTCTCAAACTCTACAACAGTGTCGATTGTCATCGACCAGTCGCCGCCATGTTTGACCGCATCACTCCTCCTAATGGAGTTACCGTTAGGAGCCTTAACCTCCCGCTGCACTACTTTAAAAGATGGTAACCTTCGAACGACTCTAGAGGGTGTTGGTTGAACCTCGTCCCAAGACCCTCTAGTGTCAAGATTGAATTTGTCTAAGTGGATGAAGAGGCGCGAGGTAAAAACCCTGCTGTGGGAGGATGTACCGATTCATTTTTTTTTCTATCTTGGTAAATATTCAACTAAAGTGGTTACTGAATTGGACAGCATGTCTACAAGTTTCATTTTGCGACTTCCGATGGGACCGGCAGTCGGATGTTCCTCAACTGACAACTTTCATTAACTTCAGCCCAATCTAATCAACACGCTTCCGTAACCGTCAAACTCACTCTCTTCATGTCGGTAGCTGTCTCCCCAACCAATTTCCATGCATATAAAATAATCGTGGCACAGATATTGGAATCCAAAAAAGAAGAGTAAGGTATCTCCTCCGTACAGGTAACGCTGATTCCCACCCGAAATACCTGTGAAAGTACGTCAAACCGACTCGCAGATAGACCTATCACCAAATACCTCGTTTATGGAGAAACTTAGACTGGTACCCGGTCCCAACATAGCTCTCGGAAAGGGACCGTTATTGGGCGGCCATACTTGGCAGAAAACTGCCATGTCATGACGTCACAGAAGATACTCCTCAGTATTGAGAAATAGCTTACTTACCTCACATCCCAAAATAGCTAACCAATCAACAGCAACGTTACAAATTAAAAATCAAAGAGAGCTAGCCAATCAACTGCGTTGTTACATCAGGCAATACCGGTCCTTTATCCTTGAGCTATGTTGGGACCGGGAACCAGTCTATGGAGAAACTTCGCTGGGGGTATCGTGTCTCGTAATGTGATTGGTGGAAATCGGAACTGGAGCAAAATGGAGGCAAATTGCACGCCCTCTGCTTTTCGCATTCTGGTACTAAGTACCGATAAATCAGTTTTTAAAGAATTACATTGTACTAATAGCCTGTCTTACCTGAAAGAATTCTGGTTGCATATGGTTACAGCTGGGAAGACCAGCGTGTCGTTGTAGTTCACTTTGACATTGACGGTTACTGGGCGGGAGTAGTACAGCAGTACACTTTGCACGACTTGAAGGGCAAACAAGCAAGTGCCAGCAAAAACCAGGAAAATCCAGATTATTCTGAAAAAAGACATTTTTTATTTTAATGCGTTGTGAGTTGACTCGGAGGTAGTGGGGCATTTAGTCCCGCAGGCCCGCATGGGCGCAAGTCAGCCGGTCGAGAAACCCCCGCACAAAGGATCATGTCACTGACGCGCACACAAACGCATCCGATTGGTCCATTAAAGACACGTGACCATTTGACGTCACGTCAAAGTAAGGCAGAAGTGACGTCATAAAGCCTGCCGCACAATGACGAGTACAATATGCCTCCATAGGAGCTTTTTGTCTCAGCATCCTGCCACCGCATTGCAAATTTGCCTCCTGTAGATGCGGCGCGACGTCATTCAATGTTTGATCTGCGTTGGAGGCAAAAAAATCCGTCTCCGCCTCCGTCTCCGACCACCGCACACGATGACATTTGCACGTAGGAGGCAAAAATTTCCATAGTTGGCATGGAGGCAAAATTGCACTCGTGTGCGGCCCGTTTTACTGACACGAATTATTTTGTGCTGACCGCATTCGCAGTGACCTAGGTGCAATCTCCTGCCCAAAGGTCAGACGTTTTCACAAGTGGACCATCATAAAATGCGGAACGACACGGCACTGCGGAGGAGTTTGCTAAGTATCTCATTGACCAAACTCGCTAGCCCAGTGGTACGGCGTTCCGCGTTTTCGGTTTTCGGTGAAACCGTCTGACCTCTGCGTTGGAGATTGCTCATTGACTTGCATTTCACGTGCGGCCTCATTCACTCTTTATCACACTCAAAAATTCACGGCCGCGGAACAGGTGAAGGTCAACCACCGGATGTCATCGTGTGTCCTTGGATCTGCGCAGCATCATCAACTGCGGCCATCCAGAAATTAAAGAAGTCAGACAAATAAGCAATTTGGATCAATTTGCAATCAGAACTTAAGTTTGTGATGAACGTCATTAAATATATTTGATGGTGCCCAGGTCAAAGTAAACCATCTCTTTCAGGACGGAATAATTTTGGGAATACAATGTCCATCCATTATAATCTCCAATATAGAAAAATCGATACCATTTTATCAATATTTGGCGGATTCTAATTACTTACTAATACGATCTGAGAGACGCTTTTTTGCTTGTGATAAATTCCAAACTCCACCGCAGTGCCGTGCGGTTCTGCATTTTATGATGCTCCGTAGACTGCTTCCCGTCTTTGCCGCTCCAGTTCCGCGGCGCTACCGTCTGTTCCGTTGTTGTGGATCAACGGCGGGTTTGTTGCGCCGCGGTCTGACCACGTTGGAGATTGTAAAGCCTGCCGCACACTGGAGCTATGTGCTGAGCAAAATGTCATTCGAGACCGTTTGCTCAGCATACAGCTCACCGAAAAATACGCGCACACGCGAGCTTTCTGCCTCGCGAGGCACTAAAAAACTCACCGAAATTACGCGCACACGCGAGCTATCTGCTGAGCAAACAGTCTCGAATAACGTTTTGCTCAGCAGATAGCTCCAGTGTGCGGCACGCTTTAGATAGTAAAAAATCAATATATTTCAGATGCCATTACCTGTATTTTTCAGCACTCGTGCCGATTGAATTTGGCGACGGGTCTGCTCATTGCAACTGCTCGTACACCACCGTAGTGTGTGGCCGGTGTGACAGCAAGGTCCACCAGGTATCTAAGTCCCGTTTTATTGGTCAACCTTGGATTAATGGTTATGCAAACAATGACCATTCGAATATAACCCTACAACAGCTGACTATTGAAACTTGAGATCCCTTGCTGTTTTGCACGATGGTTCGTTAAGTAGAACACATGCACAAAATTGCACAATTTACCCCAATTTTGATATCGTTCCTGTACTATTAGAGGAAAATATTGAACATGAAAAACTGGGGCACTCTGGCGCATTTTTGTTACACGCGGGGTCACCTACATTATGGTGTATTCATACTTGATTGCAATTAACTCTAAATGTATATACATGACTGGGCGATAATTTGCCCTGTAATTTCACTGATTTATCCGCAGTGCAACATAGAATACATAACCCAATAAAAAACCCTCTTTAAAAAATAAAATATGATTTGTAGTGCAGGCAGTGATTGCCATGTACACTAACAAATATTAGGAGCGCTAGGACACGGCCAAATACGACTCGGACCTGTGTGACTGTCCCTGACAGATGATGCGACACGTTTTCCTCTGAAGGTCTAAAGGTCTCGGGCCACTTGTGCGTTTTGCGCTGCGTGATGCGTCAAATCTTTTGTTATTTTCCGCCGTTCTGCTTCCTAACAAAAGATTTGACGCATCACGCAGCGCAAAACGCACAAGTGGCCCGAGACCTTTGAAGTAGGCGTACCGGACGACTAGTGGCCAACTGCATTTAGCACAGCGTTGGCCGAGACTAGAATTTCGCTACACCGTTTTTCCGCTGTAACAGAAATGAACTTCTCATTTCTCATATTTCACGCCTTATTTTCCAGTCAAACTCAAAAAAATGAGCACCCATGTGAAGAATGGAGATGTTCGTCCCTTAGGTTGTTCGTACAAATCCGGTGTAACGTTTTTTAGTGTGCCCCGTGTGCCAGTGTGACATTTCAATAGACTGACGGAATAAGCCGCGACTTGACAATGAGCGACACACAGAGAAACAGTGCGTCTGTTTCCCAGTGTGTTCCGAACAATGGGAATCACACAGAAAAACGGTCACACTGAAAAACGTTACACCGGCATGGATGACGAGTAAAAATGAGCTCCCATGTATAAGGACGGCTTTCCATTGGAGCTTTCCGTGCGCGGAAACGCTCCAATGGAAAGCCGCACAAACAGCGGCCTTGCGCGCGAGTGATCGCACAGTGGTCATCATTCCGGTGTTTAAAGACACTTTGGAAAAAAGTGATAGGCATCGCATGTAGAAAATTAAACAAGCAATTAAATTGATAGGCTACGGTTGAATTACGCTGGTGCGTATAATTTGCCATCAGGTGAAGTCGATGACCTTGATGGAGTTTATCACCTGTCGGCAAATCCACTGTGGAAACCATTGGAAGATTTTCGAATCTTTCAAACTACAAGCTCATGTTACGTTGTAATGTAATGTACGTCAGCCGAACTATAGGGTTCTACAATGTATACTGATCGCTCTGAGTATGAATACGGAACCGTTACAGTTACACGTACACGTACGTGAAACGTGCATTGGACACGGAAAAACGCATGCATCACCAAAATTACCCAAGACCCTTGAGTTGGTTCAATCGACGCCCTTGGAAAACGTATGCTCGTGAACCAGGGCAAGTATTCAACTTTTTGGTCGGGGGGGAGGCAGAAGACCTTTTTGGCGTTTTTGCCCCAAATCCGCATGAAAATCATGTTTTTTGGTTGGCTCTGGGGCAACTGCCCCCTTGCCCCCCCCCCTGCTAAATATATGGCCCTGTGAACTGTCACAGCCATGATGCCTTGTCGTTTCCAACTGTAGGCCTAGCCATATTTCTATGCTTCAGGAAATTTGACCTATGTAACGGTGATCTGGATCTACCAATGCGTCCATTCCATGGCAAGTAAAAACAAGAAACCCTTACCGTCTTATCCTAAAAGGTGTATCCTCAGTGATATGATTGAGTCCGTGGATGGTACTCGCTTGTGAGAAGTCGTACAACACATCTCGCCACAGGACGGTATTCTTCGATATCTCTTTCTCCTTAGGTTTTGTATCAACAAACTTCGGGATGACTTTCCCGTCTCTGTAAAGTACCTCCACGGTTGGATGCGCAGTCGTATACCCTTGCGATTCCATTGAAGCGGTAGGCTACGTAGTTTTTACACCAATATATCGTTGGAAACCGAGAACATTCGAATCGTGGTGAAGAGCTCTTAACATGACACACACGGTTTGGAGACTGGCGCTGGTTGCCGTTGTGTCAATATTAAGGCGAATTCACAGTGAGCTAAGCCCACATGTCATCCCATCCGTGACACAGACTGTCACTGAATCAACAAGCTCTTAATTCCTGACATAATTGTGCTGACCGAGTTTCTAGGACACGATGACTCTCGTCATCCGATGACATAATGCTGATGTGAGGTCACATCGACGATTCCCGGCGCCACGACGGAACAGTCGGCATCAAGTGAGGTAATCATGGTCAGGTCGCCGAAGTTAAAATGTGTGCGTTCATCGTGTGGAACAGGTGGCATCGCAACTCGAGTCACGTGTAACGTTTTTCAGTGTGGCCGTTTTCCATCGTTCGGAACACACTGGGAAACGGACTCGTTGTTTCTCTGTGTGTCGCGCATTTTCAAGTCGCCGCTTATTCAGTCAATAGGGAGGTTTCGCAAGCGCCCGGTTAGGCCATACGACGACGTTTATCTATTGTTTGGGTACACCCACACAATAGATAAACGTCGTCGTAGGACCTAACCGGGCACTTTGGAAACCTCTCTAATCTATTGTATTGTCACACTGGCACACGGGCCTCACTGCTCACTGAAAAACGTTACACCGGTCTCGAACTTGGGTACACTTGGTAGGCCTATAATCAACGATCTACCGTATGAGAACTGGTCATTTTCATCACGGACACCAGCAAATGATTAACACTACAAGAAGAAGAATGTAACATTCTTTTAATGACTTTTTAATTTGCTCTACAGGTTCTACACAAAACGAGCTCTGTGACATCAACTATAAACGACTGCGTCATACTGACGGTCAGCAACTACAGCAAACACGCTGCCTCTTTATTGAACCATTTGAGTCAAATCTAGGTGCCGTGGTTGCTGTTGTTGGTCTCTTTGTTGTCGATTGCCAAATCATCGGAACCAATCAGAACACCTCTTACTCACTGAGGAGCAGAATGATTGGCTGATGGGAAAAGTCAGGGTTAGGGTTAGCCTCATGTCATTACACAGAGGATACACGCCTCGACTCCGATGATTAGGCACGCGACAGCTCTTGCAGCTAATTTCTTTAGTTGGTTGTCTTGTTCTCATCGTTGTTGTTGTTGTTGTTGTTGTTGTTGTTGTTGTCGTCGTCGTCGTCGTCGTTGTTGTTGTTAGTTTCTGCAGTGGTTGATTGTTTCTTAGTTGTTACGCCTGTCCTCATTTTTGTTGTAACTGGGCTCGTTTTGTTGTAGCTGGTCCTGTTGTGTTATAGCTGATCTAACTCGGTGTTATTGCACCTTAATTGTGAAGTCCATCAAACCTGGATAAAATACAAGAAATAATACGGTCATCCACATTACCGCTTCATTGGTGGTGTCTGGACTAGTAGGCCTACGTCGCTGCTACGTTGGATTCCCTGATGCTAACCTTTTTATGCCGGGTGCTTCAGTCATGTTTGTGAGTTTTTAGAAAATATTTTATGTCGATAAATCATGATAACGTCGGGAGTGGATCATACGAGAAGTGAGGTTGATTATCATACTCAAAAAGGATTCACTCATCCTCGCATCCAGGGTCTTTACAACCGCTACCCATGTCTTCGCACTGTAGGGAGGGTACGCCCGTAAATGACCTGAGATTCCTATCGGATCCGCTAGGTTATTATTTTTAAGGTGAAGGGATACCTAAGGAAAAAATAATGCACGCACAACATTGAAAACTCGATATCTTTTCTATGACCAAAAGCAAGAATATATAAGTACCAAGAATGTACAGCTCCAAATATGTGCCAAAAGTGAGTTTACTAATTTGCCTGTGGTGATCCTGTAACTGAAGGGATCTTAATTTGTGAAGGATTATTGTGTAGAGAAGATCATTACGAACAAAATGACACCTCCCGCAGTTGTATGCACTCAGAAATAACCGAGCTACAGAGCAGTTTTGAATGGACCATATTTTCGACATATTGATTTCGTACTTGATCTCTGGGTCGGGCACTCTGACCTAAACAACAAATCCATGGTTTCACCAAAATAAAAAAAAAATTGTATGCCAGTAATATGCCTGTAACTTTACATAAGAATATTGACGTTATTATTAATAATACAATTCAGTCAACAACCCTTAAATCTAAACATTGGTTATTTAATTAGAAGGACTATAATTACCGTACGCCCTCTATTATCAGAAAAAGTAACTTAATGCCCACCCGTTTGATTGATTACTAAGTTGTACATTCTTGGTACTTATATATTCTTGCCAAAAGTAATCTATTTAACGAAGTTTATTATTTAAGTATAGACCCTCCTCCGTACAATCNTTTATACTAGTGTCCCACTGGCGACTTTTTCCCACGACAAGGGGCGAATCTGAAGTCTGCGACATTCCCTCGACAAGCTGCGATATTTAGCATTAATGTGTTTTGCATTGGATCAAGGAGGCAGAGAATCACTACGAACATAGACGACAGTCTACGAAGATCTACGAATTTTTCATTCGTCCCTTGTCGCAGGCCGAAATTCGCCAGTGGGACACTAGTATAAGGGAAGTTCTGATACAACATCTGGACGCCATGTTACCGGAACGCCGCAACGCGGCCATTCTGCGAAGCAAACTGACGTCAATGTGGAACACCGCTGTGAAAATGGTTATGAAAAAGATTTTGTCAGAATGGCATAAAATGGCCTGTGCTTCGCGCGTTTGAGGCTGCAAGCAGGGAAACGGTGAAGACCGTAAAAAGTATCAGACGTGGAATTGAGTAAGCACAGAGCGTGCAATTATCATTTACGAGCAGAATTTAAGTTTGGTGCATACGTCAGACAATCCCTGGTTGCCTGGAAGCCGACTCTCGCCGAGATAGCCGAGACGCAGGACGCTTTCTGCACATGCGTATCTTCCCAAAGTGCGGACCCGGGTAGGCTCGAACGAACAGCGACTCAGAGCGTGTATCATGTACGCACCCGAACCTTGGAGAGGTACACCCTCTAGATCGATCCATGGTTCGGGTGTCCACATCCCATCATTAGAGAACTTGAGAACCGCTACTTATCCTTAAACCGAAACGTATACGTATCCCGATACGTTTGCGTTCTGACGGATCCTTGAAGCAGGGTTCATTGGCGCACGGATTTCGTCCGATTCAGGTCCGCAAAAATAGATCAAATGGACTTTTGCGTTGTCGAATCCGGAAAACTAGGGGCAAACGGACTGAAAACGGATCGGATCCGTGCGCCAATGAACCTTGCTTAATTCATTTGAGAAATCACAACGTATGCGGATGCGGATACGTAAACCTAGATAAAAGACGGTCACTGATTGGGCTAAATACAGGGATCCACCAATGGCCGGGATTCTTACAGGGGATAAAAACACAATCTCCTACGGAGAGGTCACAGGCGGTACCTTACTGACTCTGCCACCAGAGACCTTATTCACGAAGCTCCCGTAACTTACGGGAATGCGCTAAGTATTGTCCATTTGCGGGAAACCTATTGTTCACTATCAGCCTGGCAAAGGATTTGCGTGCCCTTAAGGCTTAAGGGCGAGCCGACATTATAAAAATGTTGCCCTCAATGTCGGGTGACATACCGGTGACATACCTCATGTCCCCCCGCTGGGATGATATGTCTCCCGAGGCTTTGCGAGGTACGTAGCCATGGTAGCGGGCAACATATCGCGATATGACCGCCCGCGGGGGGACATATCGAAATGACACAAGGTCACATGACGTAAATGAGCCAATCACGTTCACGGAATTTTACTTGAGGTAGGCCTACGAGATTGTGAATTTTCATGCTTCAATCCAGGCCCCTCTGAGAAAAGCAGTAAAGACACCCCCACTTGACTGTTGTTTGGGTCCAATGTGATCACTGAGTTTTATAGACACAGGAAGTGAGCAAAATCCCAAGAATTACAATAGACCGTTCTCAAATTCCCAGATCTGCGCACTTCCTCCGAAATTTCAACCATAACCTCGATCTGAAACCGGGTGACGTGACGCAATCCATTATTCAGCAATGGTCGAATCTGACGCAACGTCGTCGACGTCACTGTCGCGGGGCTGTCTGCGTCACGTCATTCAGCTTCAGACCGAGGTTGGTTGAAATTTCGGCGGAAGTGCGCAGATCTTTCTCGTTTGCGTCAATTTGAGAACGGTCTATAATATTATGTAATCCAAAACAAAGAAATTCGCCGAACATGAAAAACAGGTACAATTTTCTCAGAGAAGAAGCATGTAAATGACACATTCAGGGACAACCTCCTGCGCATGCCCAGATTGACTACTTCCGGTCGTCAATACTATCCCTGCCATAAAGAGTATGTGCGACTAGAGCTAGCCCGTCAGCCGGACTAGTAACGCCACGATATACATATGCGACTGATGTAGGAACTAAATTCGTACTGTAATAAGGACCCGCGCCCGTATAGTTTTTAGGGCGCGAGGGGGTAGCTGGGGGTCGGGTGAGGGTGAGGGTGAGGGTTAGGGCTAGGGCTAGAAGTGAGGGTTAGGTCCATATAGGCCTATGGATAATATTGTACGAACTGTATGAACAAAAATTCCTATCGCTGGCAGCTGGCCCAGTAGCCAGTATCCCTACAACGTAGGGATAGCAACCAGAATCCATGGGTTCGAGCCCCGGTGTGGCCATGGTTTTTTCGCAGCCTTTTAATTTCATCAAAACATTTTACAGAACTGTAAAAAATATTCTACAGGGCTGGGTTGCACAAAACTCATGTTAGCGCTAACTTGGTGTTAGCGCTAACTTTATGTTAAATGACGTAAAAAGACAAGGGATTTTGACGTCATCTAACATAAAGTTAGCGCTAACACCAAGTTAGCGCTGTCGTGAGTTTTGTGCAACCGGGCCCAGAACTGTAAAAAATATTCTAAGTCCGATGGCTGACCAGCTGGCGCTAGCCTCGTGTGGTTGCGTGCATTGTTACAACAGAAGGCGCTCCCACCTCGCACCAATCTGTTACGCCGTGCTCACAGGATTGTGGGTAATCAAGATGGTGCCGGGTGATTGACGGGGAACTACTTTCTTGGCTGATCATGTGATCCCTCGATCCTTGCAGTTTCTAGGATCAAAATACCTAAACCCCACTTACATGTATTATGGGCTTTGTTACTTATACAATATTCACAAAAAATCTGTTGCATTAAGCAGACTGGGCCGTCACGCGGTACCGTGATAGAAACGTGCACGTGACTTTGTCGCGCCCAACCGCGCAATGACTATACAAAATACAATATTTGTTTCGGTAGAAAACACCTACAATCCTGCGTGGAGGGGACGGAAACTTCTCACCATAAATTTATACAGTTTTTGTCAATGAACAAGCAAGAATTCACTATGTCATACTCACGTTTAAAGATTTTACAGGCAATTTTCGACCGAAATTTACCTTGACAGCCGTAATGGCAGGCCTGTCATGCCTACCTGCATTATATGCCATTTTCGGCGCCATAAACGCCTGCAAAGCCTGAAATTCAGTTCAGGTATGTAGATAAGATGATAGAGATTGCATTTGGACAGGTCATTTCAAAATGACGCTTTTTTTAAACGATTGACGCTTTTTTGAAATTAGACGTGCTAAAGTCTCTTATCTTCGGGTGGTCTCGGTTAGCCGCGATTGTTGTTGTAATCTTCACAAGTAAACCATTGTAAAACGTTGACTTCAACTGCCCCGTGATATCACGCTGCAGCGCGACCACCATTCCCACCATGCTCGGCGAGCAGTTGTGCGGTTGCGCCACATTCGATNCAGACTGGGCCGTCACGCGGTACCGTGATTCGCGCTTTACCGTGATTTCGTGGTGAAAAGAGGAAGTGGATCGAATGTGGCGCAACCGCACAACTGCTCGCCGAGCATGGTGGGAATGGTGGTCGCGCTGCAGCGTGATATCACGGGGCAGTTGAAGTCAACGTTTTACAATGGTTTACTTGTGAAGATTACAACAACAATCGCGGCTAACCGAGACCACCCGAAGATAAGAGACTTTAGCACGTCTAATTTCAAAAAAGCGTCAATCGTTTAAAAAAAGCGTCATTTTGAAATGACCTGTCCAAATGCAATCTCTATCATCTTATCTACATACCTGAACTGAATTTCAGGCTTTGCAGGCGTTTATGGCGCCGAAAATGGCATATAATGCAGGTAGGCATGACAGGCCTGCCATTACGGCTGTCAAGGTAAATTTCGGTCGAAAATTGCCTGTAAAATCTTTAAACGTGAGTATGACATAGTGAATTCTTGCTTGTTCATTGACAAAAACTGTATAAATTTATGGTGAGAAGTTTCCGTCCCCTCCACGCAGGATTGTAGGTGTTTTCTACCGAAACAAATATTGTATTTTGTATAGTCATTGCGCGGTTGGGCGCGACAAAGTCACGTGCACGTTTCTATCACGGTACCGCGTGACGGCCCAGTCTGATAAAGGAATCTATATAGGCCTAATAATGCTGGAAGTCGGCTCAATAAAGTCACACTCAGAAGCTTTGTTTTGTCTCGAAATTCGGCATGATGATAGAGGATACCATATCCTGATGCAACGGGTGGTTGATTTTGCGAAGAGAACTTTGTTGTGGTCTCAATTTTTCCTTTTTTTAGCAGTGTTGTTCGATTGCTTTCTAAATTCTCCCTACTGCACCACGTTGGGTGCACCTATTCCACCAGGGCCGGGCATTCCATCCTCGGTTGAATCACAATCTCCGGTCACCACGGGTAGTTGCTAGTCAAACATAAAGGTACTGAGGGAGACACTTCATGTGTTGCCACCAGATGTATCTCATTGCCTGAATTTTGGCTTTACGTAATAGGCAGGAGCTTCAACGTTTTTAATGGTAGTCGGGTACATGAATCTGTCAACTTGATGCCTTGAATTCCACTTCTGAGGATAACAGATCCAGCACAATTAGGGCCATGTACAATGTACGTAATCCTATTCAAATGTACACAGATGACCCTGCGCTCTCATCGTTCGTGGGGTTCTGATTAATTCAGTCATGAATGTTGTATCATAAGATCAACTAGTCAGAATTCAACAATTTGCACTAAACATGCAGAAGGGTCTTGCCTATCATATGCAAGAGTCAGAATGCAAATCTGTTAAGGTTTAAAGGGATACTGTCCACATTTATAAAATGCTAAAATTTTTAAGTTGATCCTTTTTTGTGTTTGATTCCTTTCTGGTCATGATTTTTGTACAGTTGTAATGGGGCCGTGGTGTAAAAGAACAAGCGACACGACAGGGGTGTCAGTGCGTTGAGGATTCAGACTTACCGTATATTTTCTCTTTTGACCGGGTTTATTTATCACCTGATACGGGCAGCTCGACGTTTAAGCCCAATTTTGCGTAATGTTTAGCGTAATGTTTAGCGAGCCGGGCTTGATAAATAGCCATTTCCTTCTCTTTTATCTCATTCCCTCGTTCCGCCGGCAGGCCTCCGATTTCTTGCAAAATTTTTTGCAAAGAATTGTAACTGCCTGTGATATCGCCTGGAAAAAAGAGAGTCATTCATTGAGCAGATGTGAACCCCCAAATTTTCGAAGTGCCCTGCATGCGCGAAAAATGGTCGGAACAAGTTGAAATTTGGCGTGTTGCCGTTTCTTTTTATCAACCTATACTAGTCTCGTGCCACCAGACTCTGCAATTTTCAATTTTAGAGTCTGGTCCGGATGGTACCTTTTTCTTGTAAAATCCATCATGGCGGACAATCTACCGCCGATGACGTAGAACACAATGTTGACAGTGATGACAATCAAAGCAAAAAGCATTCAGCGTGCGAGTAAAACTGCAGTATTTGTACCCCTTGCTGTTAGGCCTACTGTACTTTTTATAGCATAATTCCCTCCCCAATCGAAAAAATATAAATATACTTGCCTGAAATTCCAATGAAAGACACTATAAATTGACTTGACAACACAAATTGAGGCGATTCACCTCACTAATTTTCACGCTTCAAGTTCTCTGGGCACCGCCATTACTCCCCTGCAGCCTACGTCACCAAATTTTGAAACTAGCCAATCAGCGAAGCTGACCTCATTTCAAATCATCGAAATGAGGTCGATCAATGAGAATTGCGTTCCGTGCCAGACCCTCGGTCTAACGACCTCGGAGTATGACCGAGGGGCTGGTTGCGCGAGACTAAACCTATACAGGCTATGCACGTGACGTCATCAGCCAGTTGTGACGCCATGTTGGATGGAACTGCGCAGCGCTTTTGACGGTTTTTACCTGCGCAGTTCCATCCAGCGTGGCGTCATACCCATTGATGACGTCATTTTATGACGTCAGTGCATAGCCTCTATAGGCCTATTCACCTTGCAGATCTTCCCTGGAAGCAACATCCTCCGGCTTCAACTCCAGGAAGTCTTCCACGTCCCCCTTTATGGAATCCAGCAGGCTCGCTATGTTTTTCTGTCGATCTGACCTGAACATGAACAAGCAATTATCATTTAAATTTTGTTGTGCTGGCATTGTCTGCGAAATTGGAGATGCTAGGCTCACATCATGGAGGTATAAAATATACCTCCATGCTCACATCAAGCGTAAACGTTGCTTCCGCAAATCCGCCGATTACGTATCTTCACTGCCGTACATTACATCTATTCTTACGCAGGCACACGTTCACAGGCACCAGGCACCAGCCACAACGGTTTATTCCCATATCGCCTTTTCCCATTTCGCCTTATTCCCATTTCGCCTTTTCCCATTTCGCCTTATTCCCATTTCGCCTTTTTCCCATTAAAAGGCGATATTGGAAGACTAGACATTTTCTACCCCTCCATCGAAAAACACGTTTTTAGTACGGTCCACTGTCGCGATTTCGTTGCGGTCTACTTGCGATTGGGTTGGGCGGAATGCGGTGATCGCAACTCCAACGCAGGCGTGCCTCCGGCAACAGGTGTAACGTTTTTCAGTGTGGCCGTTTTTCTGTGTGATTCCCATTGTTCGGAACACACAGGAAAACGAACTCGCTGTTTCTCTGTGTGTCGCCCATTGTCCAGTCGCCGCTTATTCCGTCAATCTATTGGGCCGAATTTATAAAACATAGCAAAAGCTTACAAGCCAAAGCCCCAAGGCCAAGCTTTTGCTTGTCAAGGAGAAGCACAAGCCAAAGAATTTGCTCACAAACATATTCATAATCAATTGCTTAACCTAATGACCTTTTCTTATAAAGCCAGCAAGATTTTCTATCTGATGAAGCTAATGCTCGCAAGACAAAGCTTCTGCTAATTCTTATAGGGAGTTGCTTGTTCTATGAAGCAAAAGCGAAATTTTATAAATACCTCTTCAAGAAAAAGCCCAGAAAAAGCAAATGCTAGTTTTTATGAATTCGGCCCATTGGGCCGAATTTATAAAACATAGCTAAGCTTACAAGCCAAAGCCCCAAGGCCAAGCTTTTGCTTGTCAAGGAGAAGCACAAGCCAAAGAATTTGTTCACAAACATATTCATAATCAACTGCTTAACCTAATGACCTTTTCTTATAAAGCCATGCAAGATCTTCTATCTGATGAAGCTAATGCTCGCAAGACAAAGCTTCTGCTAATTCTTATAGGGAGTTGCTTGTTCTATGAAGCAAAAGCGAAATTTTATAAATACCTCTTCAAGAAAAAGCCCAGAAAAAGCAAATGCTAGTTTTTATGAATTCGGCCCATTGTATTGTCACACTGGCTCACGGGCCTCACTGAAAAACGTTACACCGGCAGTACGCCGGTGATGCATCACCGGCAAGCTTGCGTTGGGGTTGCGGCAACTATCACCGCAAGCGATCGCAAGTAGGGACCTTATTCACAAAGCCCCGTAACTTTAAGGATACGAAATTCTTAGTCGGGCTGGATACTGAACAGTGGGCCGAATTCATAAAACCTAGCATTTGCTTTTTCTGGGCTTTTTCTTGAAGAGGTAGTTATAAAATTTCGCTTTTACTTCATAGAACAAGCAACTCCCTATAAGAATTAGCAGAAGCTTTGTCTTGCGAGCATTAGCTTCATCAGATAGAAAATATTGCTTGGTTTTATAAGAAAGGGTCATCAGGTTAAGCAATTGATTATGAATATGTTTGTGAGCAAATTATTTGGCTTGTGCTCCTCCTTGACAAGCAAAAGCTTGGCCTTGGGGCTTTGCCTTGTAAGCTCTTGCTAATATAAATTCGGCCCAATAGCTTGTCCGCAAATGGACAATAGTTTGCGCACTCCCGTTAATTACGGGAGCTACGGGAACTTTTGCGATTTTAGCTTGAGATGGGGCTGCGTTCCCTTGCGGTTACCTTATATGGCATTTGGAAGTCCTTAGGTAATCGCAAGGGAACGCAACCCCGTCTCAAACCAAAATCGTGGATCTCCCGCTTAAAAGAAAAAGGCCGGGGCTATTTGCACAGCATGCTAAGGAGTGAATTTTTATTTACACAGCAAGTACGTATTTAATATTCATAAGCATCATTAAGGTTCTGCCACGCCCACATTTTGCTGTGTAAAAGATGATATTTTCACAGCGAAATTTTAGAATTCGGCAAAATGAGCCGTACATGGTCACTTGCAGGGTACCAGCTTGGAACGAATGCTACTTCGGCCTATTTCGATCTCACACATGTATTAAAGTCAGTAGATTAACGTTTGATTCTGGGCAAGTGCATGGCGAGGTTTTACTGTACGTCCCCTACGGGTGCTCTGCCCAGGGAGCTCTTGACAAACATTTGTCATCACAACCAGAGGTGAAGCTAGAGGGGGCGGGGGGCAATGCCCCCACCCCACCCCGCGGGGGGCAATGCCCCCCCCCCCCCC
>NMRB01002507.1:80537-98974 GCA_002633025.1 Notospermus geniculatus | reverse complement strand
ATATGTTGATTACATCATGATGGAGGCATCCGATGCTGAAAATGATTAGCTCATTGGATTGCCCAGGTTGACAAACCTAGGGGTAGGATGTGCTACCAGGACTGTAGCTGTTGACGGAGACAAGATATGAAGGCGTGACAGACGGACACACACACACACACACAGACACACAGACACACACACACACACACACACAGACACCATGACCAAAAACAATATGGTTCCCGATCTTGATGATCGGGAACCATAACTACAGTGTACTTACCATTTGCCAAGTCTTGCACCTCGCAGACTGTCGTCAAGAATGCAGCTTTTCAATGTAATCCATACATAATCCATTAGTAAGTTAGAAGTAATCCACATTGTTTTTGGTCATGTTGGGAGCTTAGGGTAATCATGGTAATCAGCATCTTCACGCATAGCTTTACAACGTGTTATCCAACTGCTATTGCCTGGGCGTGCTATGAAGCCGTCACTTTGAAAATAAAATAGACAAGTCAAGAGACCGTCTATGGACCCTCTAAATTAAGATATTAGTGATCCAGAATCAATCATTTTCCACAGACATCTGCAACTCTTATAAGTCCACTTCTAAGATATCTGATAGGTACTACACAAGGAAATTTTCTTTATATCCATTGGATATCCAGTCACTTGGATATAGAATGGATATAGATTGGATATCCATTGGATATAAAATTTGGGAGACAGTTTGGATATCCAGTGGTTGACATAGAATTTATATCCATTTCTCATAGATTTGATATAAAGAGCACTATGTAAAATCTATATAATGTATATAAATTTTATATAAACTCCTGTACTCATTGGTGAGGTGTGGTTGCAGCACAGTGTAAGACTTGCCAGCTACTTGGAGCAGCCAATTATTCAAAATATACTAGGAGTCAGAGAATCAACTCAAAATGGAAAGTTAAAAACATCTTCTTCTCTGTATCATAACCACGTCACCCGTACTTCCTCAGAGTGAACGACAAATTGGTTGTCCGGGTGCCCGGGACAAGTGATTTGCCCAAACGGACACATCAAATGGATATCCATTCTATATCCAGAAAAGGATCATGAGTGGATTTTTTGTCTTTTCTATATCCATTGGATATCCAGTTCGGACATCCAATGGATATAAGGAAAATTTCCTTGTGTAGGGTCAGTCCTCTTTCTATCATTTCACTCGGCCATATTTCCCCCTTGATGTGACGACGGCGGAGTCACCTTGTTTTGAGAGGATCCCTTTAATCAAGTGTCCCCTTCTAACAGTGGGCAACCCTCGTGAATATGATTGATATGTTGAAGTCCCTATTCCAAGAGTCACAATCTCATGAGGTCACATCACGTCAGGTGATAGCCGGGCCGTTATCAGGAAACATGTTACGTCACTCCACGAGGCAGACCATCTGTTTGAATCCTTCCTGTCAACATCATCTCTGGCACACAGTGCGGCTGGTGACGGTCATGAGATTTCTTCAGTCAGAAAACCTAGGAGGAAAATAAAATATAGGCCTAAAGCCTAGTTCATACCTCGACGCACGCCATCGGCGGTGACCGACGCGCGAGCTTGCGTTCGACGCCGCCCCGTCGTGCGATTTGGTCGGCGTCTGATCGCGAAACCGTAATTACTTGGAAGTCTACAACCATTTTTTTCCAAAATCAATGCATACGAACTGACAAATTCAATTCTTTTCTTTCAGAAATCGGTCAGTTTTTCAAGAGAAGGTGAAAATGTCGGCCTACTTACAGAAAAAGCGGGGAGGTGGCTGATGACCCGCTGCCTCTTCCTGACTATCAACCATTGGGACAAGATCACACGCCGACATTGCACAGCCAAGGCAGAACACTATGACCGATGAAATAGGGAAGTACAACAGGAATTGGGTAGGCGGAGGATTGGTGTAATGATGGGACACACACACAGAGTGTATTACGTAACATTCACACCATTCGTACTCAGACAAACCAAGAGCAGACGGGATTTATGCGGGGGAAACACGGCCATGTGTTACGTGATCAACAGGACTGGCCCCGTATTCATAAAGCTACTTAAGTCTCAGTATGATACTTATCTTTTGTGTTGAACAAAGGATAAGTGTCATACTTGGACTTAAGTAGTTTTATGAATACGGGGCCTGGCTATGCCAGGTGCAGCTGACAAGCGGTCTCTTCATATCTGGGGCGTGAGGCTTTGGTCGTTGGTTGGTTCAAGGCTAGAGGTCTCTTCATATCTGGGGCGTGGCGCTTTGGTCGTTGTCTCTTCATATCTGGGGCGTGGCGCTTCGGTCATTGGTTGGTTCAAGGCTAAAGAAAGGTCTCTTCATATCTGGGGCATGGCGCTTCGGTCATTGGTTGGTTCAAAACCAGCACAGGGGCGGATCCAAACTCATGGAAAATAGGGGGCACAGTGTGCCTTTTTTACCTATCCGGTGGTTTTTAGCTGCCTTTTTTACCAGTGCCTTTTTTACCTGGATTCGTCGGGAGCATACTTCCGCGGTAAAAGTAGTCCTGAAGAAATGACATTTCTGATAAATGTTTGCTACTTTTATTGTATTTTACTCATGATGATTTCCGATGAAGTAAAATATATTTGAGTCAATTTATTTTCATATTTACATCGGAAGACCCATAATAGAATATTTTATTGCTTCAGGAATGGCAAACAAATACACAGTGCACGCACTGCATCAGAACAGCGAAATGCATGTCAGTGCGCTGTACATCTTTAGTGTATGGCATGATGGCGGGAATCCCGGGCGGAAATCTCGATTTGGCCAAACAAAAATGCCCAATAACTCGCAAAATCTTAGTAAAATTCACTTTTGTGTGTCATATTGTATGAAATTAACCCCAAACTGCCATCGTTGGGTTCTATTTCGACACAAAAGTGATGAGTTTCACCGAACTATATCTTCTAGTGGATGAGTTAAAGTAGTCCGAAAGTAGGTTCAGGTTGTTCGGTCGCCGTATCACTATCCCAGCTATAGGTGGGGGCGCAATAATATATTCAAGATGGCGGCGTTGATGTTTCCTCCGGGACTAAATCCCAAACCCAATTCTCGCAATGTCTCACGGGATTTGGTCTCGGTGTTCCGGTTGGTGCCTGACCCTGGGGAAAGTCCAATTGTATGGACGGACCATGGAGGTATTATTGAGAAGGAGCGAGCACGGCCCTAATCGCTGTGACCACAATTCCACGCCCCCATTGTTTGCCTTTGTTCCCGCCTATTGTCCGGAACGCTCGCTAAGCTCCTTGAAGGCAATCATGAATTCCGCACAACTCTCAAAGTGCAGCGCCATCTATAATTTATATCGCATCGACCCAATCATATTATTGCGTTTTTTTCCACGTTGGGAATTAGATAACCAGCTATTTCGACGATAACTCAATTTGATATACTTTCCGCTGTATTTTAGTGAAAAAATCATCGAAAAAGACCAATTTCCAATAAAGATATCTACGTTTTAAGGTGAACATGAAAATGACAATGATAATGAGATTCTTCGCATCTGAAAAGTTTGAAGAGGATTGCGTTTTGATATTTTGAAAGATCATTAGTGCAGGTAACATGTACGGGTGGTCGTTTCAGTGCGAGATGCTGCGAGCAGGTGCTGTTTTTGACGCGATGAAAACGATGAATTTTTCAGTTTTCGTGCGTATAGGCAACGTCCACTGCCATTGTTCCCTTCTATTGTTTGGACTCTGACCATTGTACAAGGGAAGTGCTGACTGCACACGGGAATTACCGACGATTAGATCGGCTTTTTCCGACCATGTGCGGCGTTATTGGCCTATTGTCCCCATAATCACTTTAGCAAACAGCGGAACGATGATTGTACTGTTTGATGTGGGGTCCGTGCTCGCTCCTTCTCAATAATACCTCCATGGACAGACACACCAGTAAGAAAATAAACTAGCAAGCAACCCACTGCCATACCTGTTCTTGTAACAACTGTGACTTTAGCATAGCCTTTTGATCCCATGTCAAGTATATCCACATTAATAAACTTGAGTGGAACAAGATAACTGAATTGTTGTTCACCGTGTCGTGTGTAAGTACGGCTAAAATAATAATTTTGGCTCCCGTAGGAATTTAATGCCCAAATTGAGATCAGGGTATTTTTGCTTCTGTTGGACACAAGGTTCATGAAAATGGACGGTTACAATTTTTCCGACCACCCTTAGGGGTCATTTGACCCCTTTTGGACCTTTACCCCCTTATTCAGGAATCGTCATGTCTCTGGAACGGCAGCATGTATTGAGATGATCTAAAGATGTAAACCCATGTTTTTTAGGATGCCCGATTGATTAAGATATGTTTCAAGGTCACCAGGGGTGAAGGTCAGGCTTAAAGGTCAAGGTCATATGACTGTGAAATAGAAATTGGCATATATTTGCAATGGATGGGCAAATCTCTGCTATATAATTGAGTAAACAGACATTGTAATGGATGCTGAGTTAATGTTGATGTGCTTAGGTTATTGGGGTCAAGGTCACACCCGTAGGTCAAGGTCAAACTCAGAAAATGGTGATTATAATGGTGCTGTGTGGATGTTCAATGACAATGTTCAATATTTAGGAACTATTTTTTCCAGACTAGGCGTTCACATTGGTGAAATGACTGGTAATTTACATGAATGAGGGGGTCAAGGTCAGTCAATTAGGTGAAGGTCATATCCTAAAATGACATTTTTCTTTTTTTCAGGGGTTTTGATAGAAGATACTAGTACCTGCAATGCTACCTTACTTGTTGATGAACTGAGAATGTTTTCAGGATGTTCTCTCCTCCAAAACACCGTTATTTGGCCCGTCGGCCGTCGTCATAGTCGTGCCTCTCTAAATAAGGCCGTAGGCCTACGCCTGAAATAAAATCAAGTTGCTCACAGCCAAACTTGGCCTGCCCCTTTCCACAATGTGTCACGCTCACTCGACTCCCTTGGGTGGCAATTTCTGACCCCCGTGGCCCGCAGATAGTCTACTGACAGATGCCAAAGTCGCACTGGATCAGACCGACACATGGTTTCTCAAATTTGATCATCTGAGCATCTTTCTGAGCAGACCAGCTCTGCCTGGAGTGTGGTTTTCATGTGTTCCAGCTTTCATTGATTATGTTCTTTGGTTTTAATATATACAACAGTTACAAAAATACAATTGCAGGTTTATCTCTTTACAGGGTTAATGAAATAATTTGTTACTCCAAAACAATTTTGTCTTGAGGTTGACTCTACTTTCTCATATTTTTATTATTTGTATAAAGGGTGTATCAGAATTTTAAATAATACAATTTCACTGACAGATAGTTTCGGGTTAGTTCAAAACCTGGCATTGGCACTGGCAATGCCATTGGCATTCAACAGGTTCATTAATATTAGCCAACCCCGCATGACCTCTTCTTCTTCTTCTATTTAGTTAAAGTAATCTTTTATTATACAAAATAAAAGTATATACAGAATAGAAGTCCAGGGCTGAAGCTAGAAAATTAGCATTATTAGCCCTGGTTAACAGAACACACAAAACATAAAATGTACAGGAAAGGCAGAACTAAATGATAACTGAAGTACAACAGAACAAGATATAAAGTCATAGAGGTATATTCCTTATAACCAAATAGTAGAATAAAATAAATTTACAGGGAATAATGAGGTAGAAGAGACTCAGTCAATGTAGTCGGCATTTTTTTCAACAATCTTGATATTAACAGAAGTATTAAAATTTGTGTTGCCAAATAGTAAGGAATGTAGTCTCTCCTCCTCAGACATTCTGAAAAAAGCAGTCATAAACTGTGGCAACAAATCAAGGTCTGAGAAAAATTCATTACGAAAAGTTATAAAAGGACAATGGACAAGCACAGCATTGAACGTCCCCTGTCGCCCCGGGTGCAAGTCCGACAGGCATGTATTTTGAAGATTCCGTTCAGTGTTAAGGCAAAATCACAGTTTTTGTGTTTCGGCTTTTCGCCCCCTGGTGGCAAAGTGGATAATCAGATTTGGCCGATTCTTTCACGTGACACACACCGTTGGCCTATGGTACATCCCCCCATCAAATATCAACCCAAAATTTTCAGTCGTTCAGAAGTTACAGGGGGGAAGGGAACTTATGTGTTTTTTACAAAGCGCCCCTACAGGGCTGAAAAATGAATTAAATTGAAAACCTGTATGATATGTTATGTACCCTTGCTAGATGAGCCTACCATAAAAATTTCATGAAATTCCATTCAGTATTAAAGGCGTAATCGCAGTTTTTGTGGTTTGGCTTTCGGCCCCCTGGTGGCAAAGTGGAGAATCGGATTTGGCCGATTCTTTCACGCAACACACCTTTGGCCCGTGATACATCCCTCCACCAAATATGAATCCAAAATCTTCAGTCGTTTTTAAGTTATAGAGTGGAAGGGACTAGTAGCGGCGAGCGCCGAGCGTCGAGCAGCAATGGCGCAGGATGGCCGGTATTTTCAAGTCCCCCTCCGAGGGCTCCGGGGGACAATAAGACCGGATATTTCACGGCTTGTGCTTCCACTACTGCAGGGTTCAAAGTTCATGACCATTTGGTCTAAAATGCAACCTGGATTTTGCTCTGTGCGACCAAAAAAATTGATTTTGCATTGTGTGCGACTTAATTTTTTGCTTGTTAGACCAAAATCTGCTTTTTCAGAATGTGAACTTTGATCCCTGTTGCCTGTACTGGATTTGAGGGTCACCGAATCGAATGGCTGCCAGAGCGAAAGGTATTTGTAATTGAACTCATTTTTTGGCTCAGCTGACCAAACGTCAGCGAAGCTAGTCAAATATCTATTCAGTGGCGTCAGTCTGTCATTCCATCACTCAATCTGTTCGACTATGCCACACGTTTTGTAACCGTACTAGCTACAGACTCCAATTTCATCTGATGGTAGCCCTGGGTAAACACTGCTGGGAGACAAAAAATTAGTGCGATTTGACGTATATTAGGCCCTCCAGGGGGCGTTTTGCACAAAATGAAATAAGTCAATATCTCAGCCAAACTCGTTAGCCCAGTGGTATGGCGTTCCGCGTTTTCGGTTTGCTCCACTTGTACCACTGGTTTCAAATGCCCTGACATCACTTCTGCTCGGAATGAGCAGAATGAAGAAAAACTGATCTACAGCTAGTTTTTCACCCTAATAAAATCATAATCGTACTGTCAAGTTTAGAAGTGTACCAAAACACCAAACACACCACGATTTTTAAACATTTGTTCATTATTTTGTGTTGCACTATTTTGCGGCGGATTACACGTATGGCTGTGATTCGGTTCGGTCGTTCCGGCAGAAATAGTTTCTATTTTAGAAGCAACCAAATCGATAGACCAATCAGCTTTGTCGAATTTAATCACATGATTTTGTGAGTGTCAACATAACCACGTGCAACAAGGAGACAGCCATCTTATATGACGTCATTCCTACACGAAAAGAAGTACGGGGCACTGACGTTTGAAGGCAGAGTCGATCAAGGTGAAACTGTCTGACCTCTACGTTGGAGATTGTATCTCAGCCCCTATGATGAATATGTAGACAAAAAGTGATGGAATAGATAGGTTGATATTTTCTACATCATAGAAATATCATAATAAACAGCAACTTCATTTTTTACAAGTTGTACTAAAATACCGGGGGGGGGGGGGTATTGTTAGATCTGGCCACCAGGGGGAGCTATTCAACAAAATAAAAATAGTGTCAATGGCACTGTGCCCGCTTGGCTTGAAGCAGTTTGGCCCCCTAGTGGCAAAGTCAAGAATCAGATTTTGTCGAAAATTCATCTGAGTTGTTACAGCCTAGAGGTACATGTAGATACGTGCAAAGTTTCAAAGCAATAGGTCAAACCGTAACAAAAAGAGCCATTTTCGTAATTTCAGGCGAACTTTGACCTCTGTGAACTTGAAAAGTAGGTCAAATTAAAAACTCGAGTACTATATCTTATGTATCCCTATTAGATATACCCATGATAAAAATTTGACAAAGATCCGTCTCTTGGGAAGGGAGAAACAGTACTTTCAGTGATTTTGGTTTTGGCCCCCTAGTGGCAAAGTCAAGAATCAGACTTCACGAAAATTTTGTCTGTAGGTTGCTTTAACCTAGAGGTACACGTGTACAAAGTTTCAACATGATAGTTCAAACCATTATCAAANTTATCAAAATATAGCCCTTTGAAATTTTTCACAAAATGCCCCCTGGAGGCCAAAATAGGAATCCAACTGTGGTCAAAATCGAACTCGGTCCAGATCTTAGGCCCATATATACACCCACCAAAGATAAAAAAGATTCGTCAAAAATTAAAGGAGCTAGAGCGCTAACGAACCAAAAGTTTACGGACGTACGGCAGAGTTGAGGTATTTGGCTGATTTTCGAATTCTTAACTTATGAATATTATATTTAAATGAGTCACATCTGATTCCCACCAGTCTATCTGGCCTGATGGCCATCTAGCCTGGTTCGAATCCACCACATTTCCCGTTTCTGAGGGGTGAGAGCCTCAGCCAATGAAATCGACGTGCCAATCAAAATCCGTGTTACAAATGCGAGCGTGAAGAGCAAAGAAAGTGTCCAACGGTGATTTGTTTCGCGAGTTCTGATTGGCTCGGAGGCGGGGTCAAGTAGGGGTCAGGTTCATTAATAATTTATGCATTAACGGAAAAGATGACATGATTCGGACAAGGCTAAAGACGGAGTTGATAGCCTTGTTTGGACAAGATGATGAGTCACGAAGCTCCCATAACTTACGGGAGTGCACAAACCATTGTCCATTTGCGGACAACCATTGTTTACTATCAGCCTGACAAAGGATTTACGTATCCATAAAGTTACGGGGGCTTTGTGAATAAGGTCCCAGATTTTCAAATTCGATGAATAATAACAATTTTACAATGCTAAATTTGTAGCATGTTTGGGCCGTAACCGTTACATTCCCCTTACCTTGATAATCAGATACACACGATTCCAACATCTGTCCTACTTTAAAGGGTTGGAATGGCTCACTTATAACCAGAGGGGTGCAGGGGTTCTGCTGGAATAATTTATTTTGTAGCCAAATCTGTAATTTTTTAATTATTTTGAAGCTTTTTTCAACAATTCATTGTAATTCCCCGGGTGTAATTCCTTTGGGAAATTTGTAGCCAATTAGTTATTTCCTTAGCCACTGAATAAAAATATTAGCAAATGGCTAAAGTCCGTTCCAGATACCTAAGGCAAATGGTACTAGGTTGAACTCTGCAATGTTACACGACCCTGTCCACTATTTTGACGAGCTATTGCACAATACTTAACAGGCGAGACCAATGGTGAAGTTTATAATGCATGTCACCTTGCCCGATTGACTGTGTTTGTGGTCAAGCTGTTAGTAATAGACTAACCACAACTGACAAGGTTAGCCAAGTGCGATTTGCCTTAGGTATCTGGAACGGACTTTACAATGGCTACTGCCAGCAGAAACCCTGGGGGTGCAAGGTGCAATTAGGTCAGTAGCTCAGATCAACAAGATGATGTAAGATTATGTAAAATGAGTNTATCTGAGATTTTCTGTGTGATTTTTTTACGAGACTGCCCTTCCAACTGCTAGATTCGTCACCTGGTCTGTGGCAGATCGTTGCATCAAGCGGCCAGTCACTGTGGTCGCCCGATTAATCGTATTTCTTCTCATATCTTATCGCTTGAGTGGTCATCACATTGTTTGCGGGAGATTGTTGCACTGGGTGATCTGAATGACCGGTTTCAATGGCCAACAGAGGCCAAAGAATTTCCATCGCATCAACAGGTTCCTGATCTGATTGATCGGGAACCATAATGATGACCAGATTCAGGTGACTGAATGCAATGAACAAATCTGACAACCTACCTGGCCCAGTGTTTTCACTGTCATCTCTTATCTTTGGCGGGGGTGGCTCTGGTGGCTTGGTACCATTGATGAGCGCATTGAGCTTGTCGGCGAACGAGACCACTGGTACCTGTTCTCCGTCTCCTTCGTCTTCTGCATTTTTCGACAGCGAGACAACGTCGACGAGACCCTCGTGAAACTTTCGCAAGACTTCTTTGAGTTCATCAGGACACGAACATGTCTCATCATCCTTCTCTTCCTCTTTGAAATGCAGCAAATAACGCATCTAAAAGAAAGGAACAGAAACTAGAATGATTTAAAGCGAACTGGTCATGTCAGAGTCAAGGGGCCATATTCATAAAAGCCATTTCCGATCGTAAATCGGAATACCCTTTATGGCCCACTCCAGACTAATCCCCTTATCATCTATCCCTTCGGTTGCTACCCTCCAAGGGCTTCACATACCCGGACCCAGCAGGTAGTTACGCAACCTGCACACATTCCCAGAAACTGCTGGCCAGGGCCCGGCCAATCAGCACCGTGCTCTCTCTGGCCCCGGCCAATCAGCACACAGCTCCCATGAGCTTCCGCAGGGGAGCACCTGGGGCAGCATAACCACGCTTGCTTTTGAACCGGCCACACCGCCATCAAATTATCCCCATCAACTCAGCTCTCACACCCGTAGGTAGGACCAGACCCTGTCAACCCCTGGATGGAGCCATAAAGGGTGTTTAGCCTAATCAGCGTACAAATTCTGCATTACACAGGTTAAAGGCCTATTGTTAAAGGACTATTGTCTGGTGTCTGTACGGAGCTTCGCCAGAGGTGTTTACCCGCAGGATAATCACACGCGTCCAACTATCCTGCGTATAAGTCCAAGTACAAAGGAAATGTTGAACGATCAGGCAGGCTTGTCTAGAACTTGTCCAACACTTTCTTTGTCCTCCCACACTGAGAGGCAGGAAAGGCAGATGATTCCACGTGTTTATGTATTGTAAACATAGAAGTGTGAACTTTTTTGTTTCCATGGCAGTCACGGACGAAGACAGCCAGGTATAGATAAATACTAATGTCCATTTTGATCTAGAAGCGCTGGATGACACACTGATTTGCTTTGTTGAGGTATCCCGCCAGAAATAAATTCAAGATGGCCCGTTAAAAACAGGTTACCCTGGTCAAATTATGTAAACATGGTCCGCAATCAACGCCATCGATCTACAGGAGGCACACAGAATTTACCTGTTCCACTGGAGGGCACCTGAACTCTCTGGTCTTCTTGGCAGCCACAGCCATCGGAAGATCAGCTTGTTTCACCTCATTGTATCGTTTCTTCTGGTCCTGAAAGACAAGCGTTCGATATGAAAGAAATAGCCACACACTTCATGATTTGGTTTTGATTTGTATTAGATTTTCCCGTCAGGGCCGAAGCCACAGCATTATTGGCCCTGATAAGTTCGAAAGAGGCCATCTCAAGCTAATCATGTGCCACACTTGGATGGGGTCTTTTACTTGCCCTTGCAAAGACACAAAGGTATAAGGCACCACGGCTTACTGTCCCATGCGATGGACATGAAGAGCCAGCGATGATTAATCCCGTATTCTGGATTCGAACCCGGGACCTGCTGCTTGCTAAGTGGAGGTGATAACCACTAGGCTATCACGGCTGCTCAACACTTCATGACATCACCAACTATCACAGAATATTCTTGAATAAAGGCCGAACAGTAAATACTGTATTTCGCACTTGAGAGACAGTCACCTGTGATCCCGAAATGACTAAGGCTAAGAATCCATTCACGCGATTTTCGTGCCGCGCGATGTCGCATCCTTTGTCCATGACCAACGCGGCGGAAACAAACAATGCTTTCGAGCGTATGCAGCTCGAAAATCGCGTGAATGGACAGCCAGCCTAATGGCAATGTGTTAAAGTCATATTTCACAAGCAAATTCAAATATTACACAACACGTACACCACACTGTGCATCAAAACAATGCAAACTTCATAATTTCATACTATTTTGAACCACAGAAGCTAACGGGTGATTTCAACAGGACTTCATCCAAGCCTCCAACTTACATTCTGACATTCCCTTACAAAGTCAGATGAAAAATTTGCCAGGATTTCAACCCGACGCCTCAGCTGAGCATCACACAGATGTTGAAGGATGTGACAGAGCTGAAATGAGCAGAAAGACGTCATAAAACTAAGAGAACAGAGTTACACCGAATCCATTACATTTAAAGATAATGTATCGCGGGTATTTTCGCGGGCCACGAAATTCATTGTTTATTTTACATTTTGTTTGTTTATGTCCAGGCTTTCTTTGTCTTATGAGTAATTTGTTTGTGACGTGCCCCTCTAGAAATTCTGTTGATTCCAAAAGTATTCATTTTGGTGGGTTGGCATGTCCCAAAAGTCCAAAATAACATAATGTAAATATCCATGTTTACAAACATTAAATGTAAACAATTAAGTCGTGATACAATATCTTTAACCACTTCAGCACCAGACATTGCATCATTATGACGTTATCACGATGTCATGTAATGCATTTTTGTACCCGATGCTAGTGCATGTTCGTGACGCCATGGTAGCATCACGACAACACAGATGGGTAACAGGGGCGGATCCAGGATTTCGGAAATCTGTGGTGAATTTCAAAGATTTGCTCCACATTCCAGAATTTCACGGTCGATTTTACAGATTTGTTGGCCAAAAGGGGGCACGTGGCCCCTTTGTGCCCCCTTGGATCTGCGCCTGGGTAAACTGGTCTATGGTAGCAAAACAAAACGTTAACAAAGGAGAGACAGAACCCAGAACAGTATCATCAAAATACAAACCACCCCATGAGAAATACATGTAAAGTTAAACTTCACTTATTAGACTACTCAATTAGATGATTTTACTTATCTTATCATTTTGTGTGTCGTTTTTTGTGCTCTATGTTGGATATAAAGTTACCGTATACGCAGATATTTTCGCGGGATAATATTTCACGAATTGAACTTTTTTTTTCTGTTTCGCGTGGATTAATGTTCACGTCAAGGGCAGGGAAGGGAATTGATTGGATTGTTTGTGGAAACTTTTATGCGTGTATAAATATTTGCGACAAAATTTTTATTCCGCGATTTTTGCGAGACATGCGAAAATATTTGTGTATACGGTATACCAAATAATTTTTCTCAATACCTCTAACTTGACTGGTTCATGAACTTTCATACTCAGCAAGCCTTTCTCTTCTGAAAAGAAAACAATAAGGCAAAGCATGACCGATATGTGAGGGGGTTTCAATAAGGCAAAGCATGACGTGAGGGGGTTTCAACTTTCCTCACAATAAATTTTTTTCCCTCAAATGCAGCCACATTTCAGAATACAGGTCAAGACTGAACAACACAGCCACACAGACTTAAGACAATAATTTTCCAATTTTTAGTTTGTTGATAACTAACATGATGGCACCCATCTATATTCATGTATTGCATTTTCTGCACTACTAACCGCACGGCCCTAAGACCCGCACCCCTAAATCCTCAGAAGACCCGCATCGCCGTATTACCCGCGGCTTATAACATGATTCTCGTGAGAGGAGCATGACAGATATACCCAGTATCACGTCAAGGTCACAGTGACAACTCGGGTACTCGAACGAACTAAACCGGAACAAGCCTCGTTTTCAATCAAACAAAATGTTTTGCGCCACAATTTTGTGCACAAGAGGGCTAGGAGGCCAGTATCAAGGGTTGTGGGATAGGGCCCAGGAGTTAGCATTCAGAGTGGATGACATTCACCCCTTCAGCATTACTACTACAGATACCCACCTACTTCCATGGCCATATCGATTGACTTGGGATCAATCAGTATCATGAGCTGATACGTATCTGATTCGTCTAGGACGTTCATCACAAGGAGGTGGTCAACAACTCGTAGCAGAGGACTGAAAACGTTTCAAGATTCAAGTGATTACACACCAACCTCAAATCAATGGTTACACTGAAACTAACATTTCCCCATCAATGTCATATCAGAGTTCGGAAACTGTGTCAACTCTACTGTGCAGCCATTTGAAAGCCAACATTTCCCTCTAAAGTCCGGCAACATCTAACTACGACCCAATGGAATGCGGAAGTCAGAGCTTTGCGGTTTTTAATCCTGCCTGTCGACCATTTGTGGTGGTTCCCTGGGAATCCACTGCAGACCACTGTTCACCAGTGCGGGGTCTTTTATTGCACTGGCACAGACAATCAGGTAAAGTCTGCGTCCCGATGGAATGCGGAAGTCATGTCATGTGGCAGAGCTTTGCGGTTTTTAATCCTGCCTGTCGATCATTTGTGGTCATTCCCCCGATCGTTTGCGCTGTGCACCAATTATTCAAGAGCCGCGTGTGATTAAAGGTCCGTAGAAAATCCAACTATCAATTTCCTTACTTCCGCATTTCATTGGGTCGTAGTTAGATGTTGCTGGACTTCACTGTACACTGAGCGCCACATTAAAAGGAGGGTGTATTTCACAGAGAAGTTCAATCTTTCAATATAGGCCTACCAATATGTATGTGTACTGTATGTCTAGATGAGCAACACTGGTACCCACTTGCACGAATTAGCTTGAATAAAGGTCTATAATACAGATTGTGGTTAAAATAAAGGTCTGTAACTTACAGATTGGGTCAAATAAAGCTGTGGAACTGATACGAATAGCTTGAACAAAGTTAAAAGAACGGCGTGGAATAGAGTTCAAAGACAAGAATGGAACTTACACGAATAGGTTCTCATTTGATCCACCAATGGGGTCTCTGATGTGGGAATGACCCTTCTTGACAGCTTCTGTCAGATTTCCCATAATGTATCGCTTGAGATCGGCGATGGGGAAAGCCGGGCTGTGCATTGGTCTGGTGTCGCCCTCTTCATTGGTCGGACTGGAAAAGAAAATCGCTGTATTAACTCTGTGGTGTATACGAAAATGTTGAATGTTACAATCATGTTTTCTTCATCGCCAGTGCCTGTCACCTCTGAGGTTCTGTGATCCATTCCCGATCAGACCGCATGGGTCGCCGCGCTGGGCTGAAGGGCATGCCTCACGCGTGAAACGTGGTTGGGTCCCTTCGATCTCATTCAGGCTTTCCACACAATTCTCAGTCTCACACGCCACAATCATGAAATTCATGCACAACGTATTACACATCACAGAGTGTAGGCCTACTATCAAAATAGTGCTAGAGCCATGTTTGTGCACGACTCATCGTTGGCAGCCTTGTCCCAGATGGAGGCGAGGTTGTCCTGATTCCCGTCTTCGTGTCCTACATGCGTAGTGTATGGAGTTGGGCACGCCTAATGTACAGTAATGAGTACATAGACTACACTCGGGATTAGGAACCAGTCATAGAACACAACATGGCAATTTTTCAAATGAGAACCCTGAATTGCCAAACAAAGTGAAGCCAATCTGTATAATACTGACCCAGCATAAGCAAGCTCTAAGTCTGGTCTCTCACGGAGACTATCTCCATTCCAGGCAGAGAAAGGTTGTCACGGAACATATCTCCTTGCAGAACTTTGCTGAACGACTCTCTGGAAGACCCTTTGCTCATTTCCTGGGGAATAATGTATTCATTCTGCGACATCAGTCTGAAATAGACAACCACATTATTCAACAGATGTAAATACAGGCACGTGTCAAGAGGGAGGGGTCCGGACCCCCCGCTGCTCGCGCAGGCCATAGATTTTTTTGCCCGTAACACTTCAAGCGAGCATAAATGACAGGGAGAGGGGCAAGTAGGTGAAGGGTCTTGCGGGTTCTCGAAACTTCGGACCCCTACTCTGATATAGTTGCATGGTTGTCGACTTCATGATCTAACTGGCTGCCACAAGCTGCATTTACACTGCTAAACATTTCGGTCCAGTTGAAGTGAACCATACTCGGACCGGACCAGGTCCACTTCATTTGTACCGTTTAGACTGTAGCGACGAGTCACCGCGCAACGTACCTGAAGTACGCTCTCCCTTCAGCGGAGGTAAGAAACTCACGTGGAATGCATGCTGAATTTTCCCGCGGGTGACGCAAGGACGAACTGCGCGCATGCTCAATACCGTCACAGGTAAGTGGACTTGGTTCAGTTCACCATGCGTCAGGTTTACACAGCACATTTGGTCGGGGCACTGTACTCGGTCCGGACCGAGACCACCTCCTTCTGCGGGTCTCGGTACGGTTCACTTGTGGTCCGAACAGGGCACGCTTGGCAGGTTTACACTGCCACTTTTTTCGCTGTAACGTACTCGGTCTGGTCCGAGTTCACTTGATTTTTGGCACGTAGATGCTCATAAAACATGAAAGGACAAAAATTAGGCCCTACCTTTCTTTTGCATGAGTTTCCAAGTGCATACATATGAGAAGGTCGTGGTATCCCATCCTGAGAGGACCGGGCAGATATTCGCTCAAGATGCAGTACATAAACTGCGTGACATCGATGTGCTGGATCAGAGTGTGCGCCACCTTGTGGTTACCATGGGAACAAACAGCCCAGTACAGATCGAGACTTTTGGCGTGGAATCTGGAAAGAAACATTGAGGTTGTGATTCATAACATGAAAAAAATTCAGCATCATTTACCAGCCGGAGTACATGTACTTTACTCATCTTGTATTTAGTGAGTGCGTACACTACTCTCCTGGCCCCTGTAAAGTGGCGTATTTTACGCATGCCCGGCGCTACCAGAGCAGGATACGCCGTACTGTGTAGTGAGACCTCACCAAAACTGTGTAGTAAGAAGACCTGGAAAGATTCTGACGTCACGCCCGTATTGCAAATGGCAGCCATGGTGGCAATCTCATCGCGTTTTGCATGCTGACTGTGGAACTTTATTCGCGCTTTTAAATAGACAGTTTTCAATTGCTTGCGTATTTGACGGATCATAAAGTATCATATTGCGTAAAGTCTGCATCTGGGGCTTTTTTTGCCAAGGTTAAGACTTACCTGAGCGTTTCTGTGTGTTCGCTCAATTCTCGTATATCAAGACACTTGTCCTCTTCTGCGATGTGAAGAGCCATGAATGAAACTGAAAACGCAAAAGAGAACTAGAAATTGGCTTGTCAGCCAATTTGAAGACCGCCCTTACATGCCTTAGAAATTAGGCAAAGTTGACTGATCGAGAATTACTGAGTGGCTAAATCTGGACGGTGATTACCGTCTTTTAGCACCCAAGCGTATACGTTGCGCAAGACGGTGATTACCGTCCTTCAGCACCGAAGGTGTTAAAATGGACCAAGTAACCTGAACATTCAAGAAGGAATGAATCCTCACCTTTGTTTGATTCTGTACTCAGCATCCAGCTGGCAGACGACGACATTTCGAATATTCTTGATGTCGAACTGATCGCAGTACATGTGGAATCCAGATGTCACCCAGCCAACATGTATATTCGCGGGATCCTGACCAGGGAAGATACGGATGGCGTAAAAATACGAATTTATCTGGTCCGCAATGGCCTCTAATTCGCGTGTTTCTTTCTCCGACATTGCGCCATCGTAATTTTCTGATCCCATGCTGTATTCTGAGCTGGCCGCCAATATCTGGTCTTGGGCGTCTAAACCTGCGTCCAGGTTGTTCACCATATCAGCCATAAGCGGTTGTTGCGACTTCTTGTGTTTTCCACCCTTTTTGTCCTTTTTCGATTTTTCTTCTGACTTGGACTTTCCCCCTTCTCCCGGTGAAACATCTCTCGAAAGCTGCTTCTTCAACTTGGCGAACGGCGACTTGGCACGTTTGGCTGCATCTGCCTTTGCTTTATCTGCGATAGCTTTTGAAGTATCGTGGAATTTCTCCAGGAGAGAGAACTTAGAGCTTGACCGTTGTTGTTTCGGAACGCCGAGGAAGTCGTCCGGATCTGCTAGGATCGTCTCGCTAGCAGACGCACGGAGTGCTGGTTTCATGTCTTGGTCAGTCACGGAGTCGTCGTACGATTGTCCATGTCCTCCACGGAACTGCTGACGTTTGACGTTGGCTGCCATGTCATCGCTGAAGCCCCTGCCTGGCATGGCTGAAGTGGGTGTAAGTCAGAGGTTAGATGCATCAGACTACCGGTACTGTAGGCCATAAAATGTGCATGACTAAAGACCAATGTATCTACCACATACCAGTACATGAAAATTCTTTTATCAGCATAAGTAGGCCTATGATGCATGCCGGACACAAACAACTCTTCTGTCAGATCCCAGCTGTTTTTTTTAAATCCCTGCTCTGACTTTCGTTCAACAGTGTATTGATGTTGTTAAAACACAAATGCCCGGTTGTTCAGGTGTGGCTCACGTGAGCCTGGCTTATTCCTCAAACACGAGTTCACGTGAGTCGAGCTTATGTCGGGTCATAAGAACAGCTTAAGGGGGCGGTAGCCATAAGGAAGCGCACTGCAAATGGCGACTGAAAACAATTCATATTTTCTTCAAGCAAAAAGGTAGCATCGATTTCATGTATTTCTATGAAAATGCTACTCTTGTTCTACACATCTGAATTGTAAACGATGTGCTTTCATCTTTCATTAATCAGCTAATTAAGCAAACAATGAGACCCCCCATTTGACTTTTTCGTCATAGATTTCTCGGCAACAACGCGACTGGGAC